>JZKD02S1219113.1:121913-151939 GCA_000966675.3 Picea glauca | reverse complement strand
TTGTCTTACCTTGTCCCTCCAAAGTGACTTTCATTTTATTAATATTTAATTAATTAATTAAATCACTTTAATTAATTAATTAACCTTTTTACCTCTGAAAATCTCCTTATCTCTCGTTGTGGCTTCCCTAGCCACTGAAAGTCACTTCTAGCCATCCCATTATGTAGTGTTGCTCCTCACGATTCTAATGAGCTATTACACTAAGAGGTTCCTCCAAGTAATGTACCCAAAATGACCGCTTCAGTGAATTTCATTAGCTTATAGCTCAAAATAGTCAAAATCATGGAAATCATCGGAATGCAATGGAACCAAAGCCAACCTGTGTGGAATGGCTCATAATGATGGAAGATGATGAGAAATGCAAGCTGGACCCCACAATTCCTCTCAATAAACCCTGTACTCACTACAACCTCCATCTGGCTACTCTAGTCAACATAACCCTCTGCACTGTGATGATGTCCCAAAGTGGGGACATTACAGCCCTCCGTGCTAGAAAATTGCTTGTCCTCAAGCAATAACCAAATCATCTCAAACAAAATACCAGGATCCCATGTCCACTTGTGGGATACATAGTAGACGCCATCCAAAGATGAACAATAGTACACTCCACTCCCTAGATCCCATATCAAGAAGTGAACTGCAGTACTCTGCGAAGCATAGTCCTGAAAGATATCAACCCTATGAACCTCCTGCACATGACACATGGCCTCATCTCAGAATGAGTCCATCCTCCAAATCTCTACAAATATCCACACGGCCTCCATCAACTGCACATGATGATTCGAGCATGAGGTACTGCAATACCTCCGTGAGACACCCTCAAGCATTGTGCTCCCCTCAACACTGAAGCTAAATGGAAAGTCAGAATGACTTTCCCCTGCAACGGTCCACTTTCCCCTACCGGTCAATGAAATGCTCGATCCTGCAATCCCTGGGTCCCATGATAACCTCTGTCAAAGATCCCCATGCTGACACTGCACTACTTTGACCATGACTGTCTGCCCCTTGCATACATCTTGAACCCTCCTCTCCTGGGTCCTCCAGCTGAAATACCGGTGCCCACCGGACCCACTGTCCAGAAACTATATCTGTAAAGGTATCTTTGTATAAGAAGTAACTATCCAAACATCTCCATGCCCCATCTTGATGATCACGGGGAAGGAAGGGTCTCGCCCCATAGGACAAGTACCTGCAGACCCACTCTAAACCAAACCAAGGTGGAGTGTGTGGCTCTCTAGTGAAACCTGGGTCAACATGAGCATCGTGCTAACAAAACAGACTCATGGGTCCCATGGAAAGCTTGGAAGTTTCTCACTTTCAATCTCCTCTAACTACTCTTGTGTGAAGCTAATCACCATCAGAAGCCCTCTGTGCTCATCTATTGTCACCTGGTCTATGATGCTCACCATCATGCACCAAGTCTCAACTTTCTATCTAACACGGTCCACCTTTGACGTGTTGTANTGACCGCTTCAGTGAATTTCATTAGCTTATAGCTCAAAATAGTCAAAATCATGGAAATCATCGGAATGCAACGGAACCAAAGCCAACCTGTGTGGAATGGCTCATAATGATGGAAGATGATGAGAAATGCAAGCTGGACCCCACAATTTCTCTCAATAACCCCTGTACTCACTATAACCTCCATCTGGCTACTCTGGTCAACATAACCCTCTACACTGTGATGATGTCCCAAAGTGGGGACATTACAGCCCTCCCTACTAGAAAATTGCTTGTCCTCAAGCAATAACCAAATCATCTCAAATAAAATACCAGGATCCCATGTCCACTTGTGGGATACATAGTAGACGCCATCCAAAGATGAACAATAGTACACTCCACCCCCTAGATCCCATATCAAGAAGTGAACTGCAGTACTCTGCGAAGCATAGTCCTGAAAGATATCAACCCTATGAACCTCCTGCACATGACACATGGCCTCATCTCAGAATGAGTCCATCTTCCAAATCTCTACAAAGATCCACACGGCCTCCATCAACTGCACATGATGATTCGAGCATGAGGTACTGCAAGACCTCCGTGAGACACCCTCAAGCGCTGCGCTCCCCTCAACACTGAAGCTAAATGGAAAGTCAGAATGACTTTCCCCTACAATGGTCGACTCTCCCCTACCGGTCAATGAAATGATCGATCTTGTAATCCCTGGGTCCCATGCTAACCTCTGTCAAAGATCCCCATGCTGACACTGCACTACTTTGACCATGATTGTTTTCCCCTTGCATACATCTTGAACCCTCCTCTCCTGGGTCCTCCAGCTGAAATACCGGTGCCCACCGGACCCACTGTCTAGAAACTATATCTATAAAGGTATCTTTGTATAAGAAGTAACTATCCAAACATCTCCATGCCCCATCTTGATGATCACGGGGAAGGAAGGGTCTCGCCCTATAGGACAAGTACCTGCAGACCCACTCTAAACCAAACCAAGGTGGAGTGTGTGGCTCTCTAGTGCAACCTGGGTCAACATGAGCATCATGCTAACAAAAAAGAATCATGGGTCACATGGCAAGCTTGGAAGTTTCTCACTTCCAATCTCCTCTAACTACTCCTGTGTGAAGCTAATCACCATCAGAAGCCCTCTGTGCTCATCTATTGTCACCTGGTCTATGATGCTCACCATCATGCACCAAGTCTCAACTGTCTATCTAACATGGTCCACCTCTGACCTATTGTATGACATAAAAGTACTCCTGTCATGAAGTCTCGGCCTACTCACTCTTCATGCCCTCAGCCATGGCCTATCCCTCCCCATGCTATTGTCTATGATAAAAGTGTCAGGACAGGCTAATAGAAACCTCTGCAGCTGACTGTAGGAATGAAAGGCATCACATGATTTGGTCAATCCAAAGGATTCGACTAGAATCTCATCCATTGGTATCCATGATAACTTCTCACCTGTAGTCATCACTAAACCCCAATCATCAGGCATAATCAGAAGCAACTCCTCCAACTGTTCGTAAACCACTCTCCATCTCCCCTCACCTAAGCAACTACTGAAATGGTGAAGGTGAGGTGCCTTAAACCTTTGTTCTTAAAACATAGTTACATAAATGTAAATATTGCATTCAATGTATTGAAGCATAAACAGTTGGAAGAATATAGCAAGATCACCAAAAAGGTGAAATTTGAGACTTTTAAATGTACATGACCAAGAGACATTGTATTGGAGTGTTTAGTAAGGATTCTTTCGAATCCGGTAACAATGAAGTTAGCATTTTGATACTTCTTAAATTTGATAAGTTTGATAAAGAATAATGAAGAAGGTTAAACATTCTGTAATTTTTTTTTGTCCTTTTAGTAAGTAAACTTTGCCAAATTTGTAACTTTGTATTGATAAAATTGCTAATTTCAAAGAAAAGTGGATTAATTTACTCATTGATCAAGTAAAAAATGCCCATTTTACTTGTAATTGTGAGGTGCTAAAAAATGGTCAATCCTTNGCAATGGTCCACTCTCCCCTACCGGTCAATGAACTGCTCGATCCTGCAATCCCTAGGTCCCATGCTAACCTCTGTCAAAGATCCTCATGCTGACACTGCACTACTCTGACCATGACTGTCTGCCCCTTGAATACATCTTGAACCCTCCTCTCCTGGGTCCTCCAGCTGAAATACCGGTGCCCACCGGACCTGCTGTCCAGAAACTATATCTGTAAAGGTATCTTTGTAGAAGAAGTAACTATCCAAACATCTCCATGCCCCATCTTGATGATCACGCGGAAGGAAGGGTCTCGCCCCATAGGACAAGTACCTGCAGACCCACTCCAAACCAAACCAAGGTGGAGTGTGTGGCTCTCTAGTGCAACCTGGGTCAACATGAGCATCGTGCTAACAAAACAGACTCATGGGTCCCATGGCAAGCTTGGAAGTTTCTCACTTCCAATCTCCTCTAACTACTCATGTGTGAAGCTAATCACTATTAGAAGCCCTCTGTGCTCATCTATCATCACCTGGTCTATGATGCTCACCATCATGCACCAAGTCTCAACTGTCTATCTAACATGGTCCACCTCTGACCTGATGTATGCCATAAAAGTACTCCTGTCATGAAGTCTTGGCCTACTCACTCTCCATGACCTCAGCCATGGCCTATCCCTCCCCATGCTATTGTCTATGATAAAAGTGTTAGGACGGGATAATAGAAACCTCTGCAACTGACTGTAGGAATGAAAGGCATCACATGCTTTGGTCAATCCCAAGGATTTGACCAGAAGCTCATCCATCGGTATCCATGATAACTGCTCACCTATAGTCATCACTAAACCCCAATCATCAGGCATAATCAGAAGCAACTCCTCCAACTGTTGGTAAACCACTCTCCATCTCCCCTCACCCAGGCAACTACTGAAATGCTGAAGGTGAGGTACCTTAAACCTTTGTTCTTAAAACATAGTTACATAAATGTAAATATTGCATTCAATGTATTGAAGCGTAAAGATTTGGAAGAATATAGCAAGATCACCAAAAAGGTGAAATTTGAGACTTTTAAATGTACATGACCAAGAGACATTGTATTGGAGTGTTTAGTATGGATTCTTTCGAATCCAGTAACAATGAAGTTAGCGTTTTGATACTTCTTAAATTTGATAAGTTTGATAAAGAATAATGAAGAAGGTTAAACATTCTGTATTTTTTTTTCTGTCCTTTTAGTAAGTAAACTTTGCCAAATTTGTAATTTTGTATTGATAAAATTGCTAATTTTAAAGAAAAGTGGATTAATTTACTCATTGATCAAGTAAAAAATGCCCATTTTACTTGTAATTGTGAGGTGCTAAAAATGGTCAATCTTTAATATGTTTAGAATACTAATTACAAAAAAAAAATTCATAATCATCATTTAAAATTGGGCAAACATGGGAATCTTTAGAGTGATATGTCCCACAAGTGATAATCCATTGAAACCAAGCTTGATAATATACTCAAATAATAAGATATAAGGATTATTGAAAATAATTCCTTGACTCCTAAAGAAATAAAAAAGTATAATTATTAGAAAAAAGAAAAAATATGGAATACACTTGACGATCCAGTAGAGACCCAGAAGAACTCACTAGGAAACCCATCCATACCTAGAGATTACCATTAAACATAGAATTATGGCTNTCATCTATCGTCACCTGGTCTATGATGCTCACCATCACGCACCAAGTCTCAATTGTCTATCTAACACGATCCACCTCTGACCTGCTGTATGCCATAAAATTACTCCATTCATGAAGTCTCGGCCTACTCACTCTCCATGCCCTCAGCCATGGCCTATCCCTCCCCGTGCTATTGTCTATGATAAAAGTGTCAGGACGGGCTAATAGAAACCTCTACAATTGACTGTAGCAATGAAAGGCATCACATGCTTTGGTCAATCCCAAGGATTCGACCAGAAGCTCGTCCATCGGTATCCATGATAACTGCTCACCCGTAGTCATCACTAAACCCCAATCATTAGGTATAATCAGAAGAAACTCCTCCAACTGCTAGTAAACCACTCTCCATCTCCCCTCACCCAGGCAAGTACTGAAATGGTGAAGGTGAGGTACCTTAAACCTTTGTTCTTAAAACATAGTTATGTAAATGTAAATATTGCATTAAATGTATTGAAGCATAAAGAGTTGGAAGAATATAGCAAGATCACCAAAAAGGTGAAATTTGAGACTTTTAAATGTACATGACCAAGAGAGATTGTAGTGGAGTGTTTAGCATGGATTCTTTCGAATCCGATAACAATGAAGTTAGCATTTTGATACTTCTTAAATTTGATAAGTGTGATAAAGAATAATGAAGAAGGTTAAACATTCTGTATTTTTTTTTCTATCCTTTTAGTAAGTAAAATTTGCCAAATTTGTAATTTTGTATTGATAAAATTGCTAATTTTAAAGAAAAGTGGACTAATTTACTCATTGATCAAGTAAAAAATGCCCATTTTACTTGTAATTGTGAGGTGCTAAAAAATGGTCAATCCTTAATATGTTTAGAATACTAATTACAAAAAAAAAATTCATAATCATCATTTAAAATTGGGCAAACATGGGAATCTTTAGAGTGATATGTCCCACAAGTGATAATCCATTGAAACCAAGCTTGATAATATACTCAAATAATGAGATATAAGGATTATAGAAAATAATTCCTTGACTCCTAAAGAAATAAAAAAGTATCAATATTAGAAAAAAGGAAAAATATGGAATACACTTGACGATCTAGTAGAGACCCAGAAGAACTCACTAGGAAACCCATCCATACCTAGAGATTACCATTAAACATAGAATTATGGCTAATTATTTGGCATTGCAAATATGCTCACTAGAAAAATATGTGGTTTGAGATCAGGAAATGAGATTTGTTCAAGGGGTATTCATTCTTCATACTTTGGTAACAAACTAGGTAACAAACTAGGTAACAAACTTTGATCTTGAAAATTTAGTTTGACAAATCTTATGATTGAGTTGCTTGGTATTTTATTTTTGAGATTTTGATTTTCTTGGATTTGGCCCTCAATGTGTTTCCATGGTCAATACTCTGTTGATCAATTTTTCAACTTTTTTTTTCAGTCAATATGGATTTACCTTCTTTCATTAATTTCAAGATAGATTATGGTATTCTTATCTTAGGTGGTTTTGAAATGGTTAAAAACMACTTTGCAAATTTCTCTCTTCTCTCAAYCAAAGTGGATAAGATGTATATTGGTGGGSCCCTTTCTAATCTAGACACATTTTKCTTTKCCTCGGGTGTCATTGTYGGTGYTCATAAAATTGACTTTTGGTTCATAGGKTTGGATACCACCGTAGATTGGAACCWYATTACTTGGCCTTGTATTTTACCAATGGTTATTATGCAATATTGGATTCCCTTTAGAGTTTGGTTGTTAGTTGTTTCCATGTGGGATTAGTGTTTGTAAAAGTTGCAAAGTAAGCTTCATATCTCRCGTCATRTGGACCTTCCACTTRTAGGAAACTTGACTATTGTTAGTTATTCTTMATGCATCCCATGTCTTGTTATTTGTCATGTTGGTTTCCTAGTAGGGCTGAACTTTGATGAATTGAGTAGATTTTGAGAGCTTGTGTGTAGTGCAAGTATGGTGCATATTGAGGCTTTTCCTTGGCTTCATAGGATTTTTTCACCATGCCCAAGGATGAGGAGGGTCTTGGATTGATTGATGTTGCCACTGAAAGGAGTATTTTGGTAGTCAAGTGGGTGGTGTAGTGCCTTGAGGGTTAAAATACTTGGAGGATCTTAATTCAACATTTGGTGCTTTCAATGAGACATTATGTAGAATTTGAGGAACTTTTGGATTTTGCAATATCATCTCGTCTCCTCATCTCTTTCAAGTGTCTTTCACAACATCTAGATTTCCTAGAAGTTGATTATTGGTTTGGTTCATTGGTGGTGGGAGGGTAGTAGGGATGGTTTCTATTTATCTTTCCGTCCCATTTGGAGTTTGATGTTTTAAGATTCACGTGTGGTAGAGATTCCTTAGTTTCTATGTTGTAGATTGTGTAGGAAGGGAATATTTCTTTGGGGTAATTTGTTGGATTTAGTCTATCACTCTTGGAAGGAGTGGTCTTCTCTTGCTCAATAGTATGGTCTCTTTCTTTTAATCATTCTTCAAATGTGGATCCACAAGGGGTTATGCTTGAGGCCCATTTGTATAAATTTAACATTGGAATGCCTAGGTCCTTTTGGAGACATTGGAGTTAGTTCTTTGGCCAATCCCTTTAATAGTATTTACGACTTTCATCACGTGTATTCCATACTTCATTAAATCCATATTCTATCTTCTTTCCAAAATGCTCATTGGATATCTAGGGATTCAGAGGATAGATGTGTTTAGCGGTTACATATTGTTTGGTTGTATTGACTTTCTTATAAGTTTTGCATGACTAGTCATTTATCATGGGGTTGCATCCAAGGTTAGGTCTTTCTCATGGCCTTTATCTTGTTTGTTAGTGATTAAAAGAAATTTTGGAGTGTTAATATGCCTAGCCTTGGAGGGTTCTTGAGCATTATTGTTGAGGGGCATTGACTCAGACCACACCCTCTGCCTCAAAAGAGACCTCTGCACTGACCTCCCGGTCTTAAGGATAATTTAGAGTTTGCCCTCAAGATGGAGTGGCTCCTTCAATTCTCCCCTGTAATCTTTATTTGAATTTGACCCACAGGTCTTTTCGACACCTTATAACCTTTAGGCCCGGTTCTTTCTCTGTTCCTAACAGAAATTCACAATCGGGTTTCGGGGGTTTCCAATCCCCGATGTCACAAACCCTAGATTCCTCGAATTCTTGATCTCTGATATCCTGATGAGCTCCCTTTTTGCTTTAGGCCCTCCTAGCTATGCCCCTAGTCCATACGACCTCCCCTTATATGACCGCAACCATACTTGTTATCGGGATTTGGGGTTTCAAAGGTTGAAATGTATCAAACCTCTTGTCCACAGAATCCTCGATTTCCCGATTCCTGATGCAATGTCACTAGGATTCCCTTCCGCCCTAAACACAATCAACGGTCGTGATCGTTTACTAGGATCAACGACTCTAGGTCTTCCTCGGGGTTTCACGACTTCAAATGCTGAAGTGCTTTTACCTCCGTTTTCCCCAATCTCTCGAAATTCGATTCCCCGATATGAGTCCTCCTCAAGATTTTCTATGAAAGTTGAGATCGATGCCACACGTCCTCAAAGATGGACGGTCCTCACCACTTCGGTGTTTTTACTGTGGAAATTCCCAATGCCTCGCTATGAGAAGATGATGTCAACTGGGTCCCACACAGAGCTTTCCTCTTTTCGGAAAATCAGACTTCGCAATTCCAAGTTGCAAGTCCCCCTTGTCTCCCTGACTCACAAAATACCGATCCCAGACTTCCCTCAGATTTTTGACACGCGTCCCAAGTGGATGGACGGTTCAGACCGAAGCTTGGACTTCGCCAAACGCAAAGTCAAACCACTCACTTATATGAGCCCCTATGACCAAATCCCCGATATACTGATGACTCTCGATTTCTGCCACCTGTCCCAATAGATGGACGATGCCGATCCTTTATGGGGTTTCCAACATGGATTTTCCTGGATCACTTGCTAACAAGATTTCCGATTTCACGAATGCCGAAATCCCGATGGACACACCTCTCATCGGACTTTTCCTCCTCCTGTTCACGAATCTTAAACTCTGTGTAACTCCTGGTCAATCCAACGGCTGACGGGTATTCTATGTGAAGATCCCACGATCCACAATCTCCTGAGCTTGGACTCTGGGCGCAACCATAACCTCCTCGCTCCTCTAGTAGATCTGACAGCTGGCAGGATTTCTCTAATCCTCCCCGAAAATTTTTGACCATCGGTCTCTTCCCTTTGATGATTTCTACGAAGGAAACCAATGACTCTTCCCTAGACTTATCTTCTTGCACTACAAACTTCTGATGCTCCTCAATGTTTTCAAAATCCTTACTCCTCCTGAGATTCTCACGACTTTGAGCCTCAAAGAGGATCTTTGCACGCACTCCTTGCGGCAACCTCCAAACACGTCTAAGTGTTGAATTCCTCCAACCCTGCGCACTCCTGTAGCAACAGTATTTTAATTCCTGCTCAGGTTCGCAACCCTAAACTTCACTTGGCCTGCACACTCATTGCACGGCTCCTGTGCCCAACTACACTTCTAGGGAAATGAGAACAAAAGTAAAACTAGTTGAGCTTTAGAGATGCAACCCTGAATTCTTGTAGACGCACTACTTGCAGACACTTCCACTGCACTCCTTGCAGGAATCCTTACTTAGATAGAGAAACAATTGAAACTCATTCCCTGTTCCCTTTAGACTTCAAACTTAAACATGAAATCATATACAAAGCATATCAAAGCAAATGTATAATAGGAAGAAAACATTCATGAGAATAACATCAATACACAGAGAACAACACAAACCATGAATTTGAATTAAAGCTTTCTATTAATCCAAATATTTGTACATGGGTGTTCTTACACAACTCTCTGCATGCTCTTGCTCTTCCTTCTTCAGAATTATTTTACAATGCACAATGAGGGTGTCTATATCCTGTTTCCCTCTTGCTCTCTCAAACTGTCTAATCTAGAATTAAATTCTATCTACCTACATTAACTACTATAAATTCCTCNTTTCAATGAGACATTATGTAGAATTTGAGGAACTTTTGGATTTTGCAATATCATCTCGTCTCCTCATCTCTTTCAAGTGTCTTTCACAACATCTAGATTTCCTAGAAGTTGATTATTGGTTTGGTTCATTGGTGGTGGGAGGGTAGTAGGGATGGTTTCTATTTATCTTTCCGTCCCATTTGGAGTTTGATGGTTTAAGATTCACGTGTGGTAGATATTCCTTAGTTTCTATGTTGTAGATTGTGTAGGAAGGGAATATTTCTTTGGGGTAATTTGTTGGATTTAGTCTATCACTCTTAGAAGGAGTGGTCTTCTCTTGATCAATAGTATGGTCTCTTTCTTTTAATCATTCTTCAAATGTGGATCCACAAGGGGTTATGCTTGAGGCCCATTTGTATAAATATAACATTGGAATGCCTAGGCCCTTTTGGAGACATTGGAGTTAGTTCTTTAGCCAATCCCTTTAATAGTATTTAAGACTTTCATCACGTATATTCCATACTTCATTAAATCCATCTGCTATCTTCTTTCCAAAATGCTCATTGGATATCTAGGGATTCAGAGGATAGATGTGTTTAGCAGTTACATATTGTTTGGTTGTATTGACTTTCTTATAAGTTTTGCATGACTAGTCATTTATCATGGGGTTGCATCCAAGGTTAGGTCTTTCTCATGGCCTTTATCTTGTTTGTTAGTGATTAAAAGAAATTTTGGATTGTTAATATGCCTAGCCTTGGAGGGTTCTTGAACATTATTGTTGAGGGGCATTGACTCAGACCACACCCTCTACCTCAAAAGAGACCTCTGCGCTGACCTCCCGGTCTTAAGGATAATTTAGAGTTCGCCCTCAAGATGGAGTGGCTCCTTCGATTCTCCCCTATAATATTTATTTGAATTTGACCCACAGGTCTTTTCGACACCTTATAACCTTTAGGCCTGGTTCTTTCTATGTTCCCAACAGAAATTCACAATCGGGTTTCGAGGGTTTCCAATCCCCGATGTCACAAACCCTAGCATCCTCGAATTCCTGATCTCTGATATCTCGATGAGCTCCCTTTTTGCTTTAGGCCCTCCTGGCTATGCCCCTAGTCCATACGACCTCCCCTTATATGACTGCAACCATACTTGTTATCGAGATTCGGGGTTTCAAAGGTTGAAATGTACCAAACCTCTTGTCCACGGAATCCTCAATTTCCCGATTCCTGATGCAATGTCACTAGGATTCCCTTTCGCCGTAAACACAATCAACGGTCATGATTGTTTACTAGGATCAACGACTCTAGGTCTTCCTTGGGGTTTCATGACTTCAAATGCCAAAGTGATTTTACCTCCGTTTTCCCCGATCTCTCGAAATTCGATTCCCCGATATGAGTCCTCCTCAAGATTTTCTATGAAAGTCGAGATCGATGCCACATGTCCTCAAAGATGGACGGTCCTCACCGCTTCGGGGTTTTTACTGTGGAAATTCCCAATGCCTCACTATGAGAAGATGATGTCAACTGGGTCCCACACGGATCTTTCCTCTTTTCGAAAAATCATACTTCGCAATTCCAAGTTGCAAGTCCCCCTTGTCTCCCTGACTCACGAAATACCGATCCCAGACTTCCCTCGGATTTTTGACACGCGTCCCAAGTGGATGGACGGTTAAGACCGAAGCTTGGAATTCACCAAACGCAAAGTCAAACCACTCACTTATATGAGCCCCGATGACGAAATCCCCGATATACTGATGACTCTCGATTTCTACCACATGTCCCAACAGATGGACGGTGCCGATCCTTTATGGGGTTTCCAACATGGATTTTCCTGGATCACTTGCTGACAGGATTTCTGATTTCACGAATGCCGAAATCCCGATGGCCACACCTCTCATCGGACTTTTCCTCCTCCTGTTCACGAATATTAAACTCTGTGTAACTCCTGGTCAATCCAACGACTGACGGGTATTCTATGTGAAGATCCCACAGTCCACAATCTCCTGAGCTTGGACTTTGGGCGCAACCATAACCTCCTCACTCCTCTAGCAGATCTGACAGCTGGCAGGATTTCTCTAATCCTCCCCGAAAATTTTTGACCATCGGTCTCTTCCCTTTGATGATTTCTACGAAGGAAACCAAGGACTCCTCCCTAGAATTATCTTCTTGCACTACAAAATTCTGATGCTCCTCAATGTTTTCAAAAGCCTTACTCCTCCTGAGATTCTCACGACTTTGAGCCTCAAAGAGGATCTTTGCACGCACTCCTTGCGGAAACCTCCAAACACGTCTAAGTGTTGAATTCCTCCAACCCTGCGCACTCTTGTAGCAACAGTATTTTAATTCCTGCTCAGGTTCGCAACCCTAAACTTCACTTGGCATGCACACTCATTGCACGGCTCCTGTGCCCATCTACACTTCTAGGGAAATGAGAACAAAAGTAAAACTAGTTGAGCTTTAGAGATGCAACCCTGAATTCTTGTAGACGCACTCCTTGCAGACACTTCCACTGCACTCCTTGCAGGAATCCTTACTCAGATAGAGAAACAATTGAAACTCATTCCCTATTCCCTTCAGACTTCAAACTTAAACATGAAATCATATACAAAGCATATCAAAGCAAATGTATAATAGGAAGAAAACATTCATGAGTATAACATCAATACACAGAGAACAACACAAACCATGAATTTGAATTAAAGCTTTCTATTAATCCAAATATCTGTACATGGGTGTTCTTACACAGCTCTCTGCATGCTCTTGCTCTTCCTTCTTCAAAATTATTTTACAATGCACAATGAGGGTGTCTATATCCTGTTTCCCTCTTGCTCTCTCAAACTGTCTAATCTAGAATTAAATTCTATCTACCTACATTAACTACTATAAATTCCTCCTACCTACTAAATACGAGAGCGAGCTTCTCAAGTTCTGATTACATAATACAAGTGTGTCTCATCTTAATGGCTCATTTAAGATGGTGCAACAATCTAAGGGAATTTCAAAATTTGTGCTAGCGCCTGTCCAGCTGTCTATTACTTCCGTGTTGGCTCACTTGACGTCGGTGATGCTCCTGCATCATACTCCCTCGCTTGAAACTTTCATGGGCTCCTGTGCATGAGTTCCTGCATGATCTGTCCATGCTTTTGTATCTCTGCTTCATTCTCCCAACTGGCATCTTCAACTGGATGGTTCTTCCATTTGACCAGATACTCAATGTATTTCTTTCGCCTGGTCCTCTTACTCACTCTCTTGTCTAGTATGCACTCCATCTGTGTCTTAGCCGCAACCGACATCTGCTTCGTCCACTAGATCACTGGCTGCTCATCTCCAGTGTTTGTTTCCTTAGCTCTATATGGGTACAAATTTGAGATATTGAATATCGGAGAAATTCTGATCCCATCGGGTAATTCAATCTCGTAAGCATTTGCCCCACATTTCTTCAAGACCTTGCATGGCCCGATTTTCTTCATATTCAATTTATTAGATGTTCCTCTCGGGAACCTTTCTTTTCTCAAATGTGCCAGAACCAAGTCACCAANTTAGTTTCTATCTTGTAGATTGTGTAGGAAGGGAATCTTTCTTTGGGGTAATTTGTGGGATTTAGTCTATCACTCTTGGAAGGAGTGGTCTTCTCTTGCTCAATAGTATGGTCTCCTTCTTTTAATCATTCTTCAAATGTGGATCCACAAGGGGTTATCCTCGAGGCCCATTTGTATAAATTTAACATTGGAATGACTAGGCCCTTTTGGAGACATTGGAGTTAGTTCTTTGGCCAATCCCTTTAATAGTATTTAAGACTTTCATCACATGTATTCCATACTTCATTAGAGCCATCTGCTATCTTCTTTCCAAAATGCTCATTGGATATCTAGGGATTCAGAGGATAGATGTGTTTAGCGGTTGCATATTGTTTGGTTGTATCAACTTTCTTATAAGTTTTGCATGAATAGTCATTTATCACGGGGTTGCATCTAAGGTCAGGTCTTTCTCATGGCCTTTATCTTGTTTGTTAGTGATTAAAAGAAATTTTGGAGTGTTAATATGCCTAGTCTTGGAATGTTCTTGAGCTTTATTGTTGAGGGGAATTGACGCAGACCGCACCCTCTGCCTCAAAAGAGACCTCTGCGCTGACCTCCCGGTCTTAAGGATCATTTGGAGTTCTCCCTCAAGCCGGAGTGGCTCCTTCGATTCTCCCCTGGAATATTTATTTGAATTTGACCCACAGTTATTTTCGACACCTTATAGCCTTTAGGCCCGGTTCTTTCTCCGTTCCCAACAGAAATTCACAATCGGGTTTCGGGGGTTTCCAATCCCCGATGTCACAAACCCCAGCTTCCTCGAATTCCTGATCTCCGATATCCCGATGAGCTCCCTTTTTTATTTAGGCCCTCCTGGCTATGCCCCTAGTCCATACGACCTCCCCTTGTATGACCGCAACCATACTTGTTATCGGGATTCGGGGTTTCAAAGGTTGAAATGTATCAAAACTCTTGTCCACAGAATCCTCGATTTCTCGATTCCTGATGCAACGTCACTAGGATTCCCTTCCGCCGTAAACACAATCAATGACCCTGATCGTTTACTAGGATCAACGGCTCCAGGTCTTCCTCAGGGTTTCACGACTTTAAATGCCGAAGTGCTTTTACCTTTGTTTTCCCCAATCTCTGGAAAGTCAATTCCCCGATATGAGTCCTCTTCAAGATTTTATATGAAAGTCGAGATCGATGCCATGCATCCTCAAATATGGATGGTCCTCGCCGCTTCGGGGTTTTTACTGTGGAAATTCCCAATGCCTTGCTATGACGAGATGATGTCAACTGGGTCACACACAGATCTTTCCTCTTTTCGGAAAATCAGACTTCGCGTTTCCAAGTTGCAAGCCCCCATCGTCTCCGTGACTCACGAAATACCGATTCGAGCCTTCCCTCAGATTTTTGACACGCGTCCCAAGTGGATGGACGCTTCAGATCAAAGCTTGGACTTCACCAAACGCAAAGTCAAACCACTCACTTATATGAGCCCCGATGACCGAATCCCTGATATACCGATGACTCTCGATTTCTTCCACCTGTCCCAACAGATGGAGGGTGCCGATCCTTTATGGGGTTTCCAACATGGATTTTCCCGGATCACTTGCTGACAGGATTTCCAATTTCACGAATGCCGAAATCTCGATGGCCATACCTCTCATCGGACTTTTCCTCCTCCTGTTCACGAAGCTTAAACTCTGTGCAACTTCTGGTCAATCTAACGGCTGACGGGTATTCTATGTGAAGATCCCATGGTCCACAATCTCCTGAGCTTGGACTCTAAGCGCAGCCGTAACCTCCTCCTTCCTCTGGAAGATATGACAGCTGGCAGGATTTCTCTAATCCTCCCCGAAAATTTATGACCGTCGGTCTCTTCCCTTTGATGATTTCTACGAAGGAAACCAAGGACTCTTCCCTAGACTTATCTGCTTGCGCTACAAACTTTCGATGCTCCTCAATGTTTTCAAAAGCCTTACTCCTCTTGAGCTTCTCACGACTTCGAGCCTCAAAGAGGATCTTTGCACGCACTCCTTGCGGCAACCTCCAAACACATCTAAGTGTTGAATTCCTCCGACCCTGCGCACTCCTGTAGCAACAATATTTTAATTCCTTCTCAGGTTCGCAACCCTGAACTTCACTTGGCCTGCACACTCATTGCACAACTCTTGTGCCCAACTACACTTCTAGGGAAATGAGAACAAAAGTAAAACTAGTTGAGCTTCAGATATGCAACCCTGAATTCTTGTCGACGCACTCCATGCGGACACTTCCACTGCACTCCTTGTAGGAATTCTTACTCAGATAGAGAAACAATTGAAACTCATTCCTTGTTCCCTTCAGACTTCAAACATAAACATGAAATCATATACACAGCATATCAAAGCAAATGTATAACATGAAGAAAACATTCATGAGCATAACATCAATACACAGAGAACAACACAAACCATGAATTTGAATCAAAGCTTTCTATTAATCCAAATATATGTACATGGGTGTTCTTACACAGCTCTCTGCATGCTCTTTCTCTTCCTTCTTCAGAATTATTTTACAATGCACAATGAGGGTGTCTATATCTCGTTTCCCTCTTGCACTCTCAAACTGTCTAATCTAGAATTAAATTCTATCTACCTACATTAACTACTATAAATGCCTCCTACCTACTAAATACGAGAGTGAGATTCTCAAGTTCCGATTACATAATACAAGTGCATCTCATCTTAATGGCTCATTTAAGATGGCGCAACAATCTAAGGGAATTTCAAAATTTGTACTGGTGCCTGTCCAGTTGTCTCTTGCTTCCGTGCTGGGTCACTTGACGTCGATGATGCTCCTGCATCATACTCCCTCACTTGAAACTTTCATGGGCTCTTGTGCATGAGTTCCTGCATGGTCTGTCCATGCTTCTGTATCTCTGCTTCATTCTCCTAGCTGGCATCTTCAATTGGATGGTTCTTCCATTTGACCAGATACTCAATGTATTTCTTTCGCCTAGTCCTCTTACTCACTCTCATGTCCAGTATGCACTCCATCTGTGGCTTAGCCGCAACCGGCATCTGCTTCATCCACTAGATCACTGGCTGCTCATCTCCAAATTTTTTTTCCTCAGCTCTATATGGGTAAAAATCCAAGATATTGAATATCGGAGAAATTCCGATCCCATCGGGTAATTCAATCTCGTAAGCATTTGCCCCACATTTCTTCAAGACCTTGCATGGCCCGATTTTCTTCATATTCAATTTATTATATGTTCCTCTCGGGAACCTTTATTTTCTCAAATGTGCCAGAACCAAGTCACCAACCTCAAACTGAAGTTGTCTTCTGTGCTGATCTGCCCTGCGTTTATAGTCCTGGCTTGAATTCTGCAATCGTTCCTTCACCTGGCTATGAATTTCCCTCATCGCCTCTGCGAATTCTTCCGCACTAGCGCTCCTAGTCGCAGTCTATTCTGACTCTCTCAGTTCATAAATTCCTCTCGGCTGCATGACATAAACAATCTGAAATGGACTCTGCCCTGTACTCCTATTGACTGAGTCGTTATACACAAATTCTGCCTGTGGTAATATGTTGTCCCACTGGCTGTGGTGTTCTGTCACTAATCTTCCCAGCAAGTCTCCCAGACTCTTGTTTACCACCTCTGTTTGTCCATCCCTCTGAGGATGATAAGCTAAACTAAACGACAAGTTAGTTCCTAGATTTTTCCATAAGGTCCTCCAAAAATGCCCTATGAATTTGGTGTCTCGAACTGAAACTATACTTCTCGGCAACCCATGAAGTCGAATGACCTCTTTGAAAAACAGATTCGTAATGTGAGTTGNAATTATTTTACAATGCACAATGAGGGTGTCTATATCCTGTTTCCCTCTTGCTCTCTCAAACTGTCTAATCTAGAATTAAATTCTATCTACCTACATTAACTACTATAAATTCCTCCTACCTACTAAATACGAGAGCGAGCTTCTCAAGTTCTGATTACATAATACAAGTGTGTCTCATCTTAATGGCTCATTTAAGATGGTGCAACAATCTAAGGGAATTTCAAAATTTGTGCTAGCGCCTGTCCAGCTGTCTATTACTTCCGTGTTGGCTCACTTGACGTCGGTGATGCTCCTGCATCATACTCCCTCGCTTGAAACTTTCATGGGCTCCTGTGCATGAGTTCCTGCATGATCTGTCCATGCTTTTGTATCTCTGCTTCATTCTCCCAACTGGCATCTTCAACTGGATGGTTCTTCCATTTGACCAGATACTCAATGTATTTCTTTCGCCTGGTCCTCTTACTCACTCTCTTGTCTAGTATGCACTCCATCTGTGTCTTAGCCGCAACCGACATCTGCTTCGTCCACTAGATCACTGGCTGCTCATCTCCAGTGTTTGTTTCCTTAGCTCTATATGGGTACAAATTTGAGATATTGAATATCGGAGAAATTCTGATCCCATCGGGTAATTCAATCTCGTAAGCATTTGCCCCACATTTCTTCAAGACCTTGCATGGCCCGATTTTCTTCATATTCAATTTATTAGATGTTCCTCTCGGGAACCTTTCTTTTCTCAAATGTGCCAGAACCAAGTCACCAAACTCAAACTGAAGTTGTCTTCTGTGCTGATCTGCCCTGCGTTTATATTCCTGGCTTGAATTCTGCAATCGTTCCTTCACCTGGCTGTGAATTTCCCTCATCGCCTCTGCGAATTCTTCTGCACTAGCGCTCCTAGTCCCAGTCTATTCTGACTCTCTCAGTTCAGAAATTCCTCTCGGCTACATGACATAAACAATCTGAAATGGACTATGCCCTGTACTCTTGTTGATTGAGTCGTTATACGCAAATTCTGCATGTGGTAATATGTTGTCCCATTGGCTATGGTGTTCTGTCACTAATCTTCCTAGCAAGTCTCCCAGACTCCTATTTACCACCTTTGTTTTTCCATCCCTCTGAGGATGATAATATGAACTAAATGAAAAGTTAGTTCCCAGCTTTTTCCATAAGGTCCTCCAAAAATGCCCTATGAATTTGGTGTCTCGAATTGAAACTATACTTCTCGGCAACCCATGAAGTCGAATGACCTCTTTGAAAAACAGATTCGCAATGTGAGTTGCGTTACTGGTCTTCTGACATGGAATGAAGTGTGCCATTTTAGAAAATCTATCCACCAACACAAAGATTGAATCAACACCTCTTTGTGTTCTTGGAAACCCCAATATGAAATCCATGTTAATCGCATCCCACAACCTCTTTGGTATGGGAAATGGTTGATAAAACCCCATGTTCTGTCTTCTTCCCTGTCTTCTTCCCTTCGAATGTTGGCAAACTATGCATCTTTCCATGAATATATTGACATCGTCTCGCATTCCTGGCCAAAAATATGACTCGTTCAATTTTGCAAATGTCTTGTCGTGGCCAAAGTGCCCTGCCAATCCTCCACTGTGTTTCTCCTTTAACAGATTCTCCCTCATGGAGCATTTCAGAATACACAGTTGATTGTCTCTGAACAACAATCCTATCTAGATCATGTATTCTATCCATGGACTTCTATCTCTGAGAATTGGATTCTCAGCTGCTTCATATGCCTCCTTAAAATCCTGATCATTTGCGTACATGTCCCTGAGATCATCAAAACCCAACGTTTTGACTCTGAACTACTGCAACATCAAACACTTCCTGCTCAAAGCATCAAAAACTTTGTTAGTAGTACCAGAAATATGTTTTATCACAAAAGTGATATTTTGCATATATTCAACCCATTTGACATGTTTCTGATTCAACTTTTCCTGTTGAGTCACAAACTGCAGTGCATGATTGTCACTGTACAAGACAAACTCTTTGGGTATCAAGTAATGCCTCCATTTCTTCAGTGCCTGTATGATGGCGTAAAATTCCTTATCATAAGTGGAGTATTTCAACTTTTCTTCATTCATATTCTCACTAAAATATTCTATTGGCATGTCTTCTTTACTTTAGACTGCCTCGATTGCAAATCCACTGGCATCGCATTTCACCTGAAATGTCTTTTGAAAATCCAGCAACACCAAAATTGGTTGTTTCATGATCTTCCTTTTCAACAGATTAAAACTCTTCTTAGCCTCTTCTGTCCAGTGAAAACACTTGTGTCTTTTCTTCACTATGTCCATCATCGCTGCACTAATTCCACTAAAATTCCTGATGAATCTTTGGTAGAAACTGGCCAATCCATGAAAACTTCTCACCTCAAATATGTTCTTCGGTTATGGCCAATTCTTGATTACTTCCACCTTATCTGGATCCATCCTCAACTCATTTGCCAAAATAACAAACCCCAAGTAAATGAGCTCTGTCTTCATGAATGAGGATTTCTTCATGTTTATCAACAACTTCTCCTGCTGCAATTTCTGCATCCCTGTAGCCAAATGCTTCAGATGCTCCACTGTTGTTTTACTGAAAACTAGTATGTCATCCTAATACACAATGACAAATTTCCCGATGAAATCTTTCAAGACTTCGTTCATCAACCTCATGAAGTTACTTGGTGCATTTGTTAAGCCAAATGGCATAACAAGCCATTCATACAATCCCTCGTTGGTTTTGAATGTTTTCTTCCATTCATCACCCTCTCTCATGTGGATTTGGTGATAACCATTTTTCAAATCAATCTTTGAAAAGTATTTTTCTCCACTCAAATAGTCCATCAGATCATCCATCCTTGGCAATGGAAATCTGTACTTGATGGTTATCTTGTTAA
Source organism: Picea glauca (assembly GCA_000966675.3). Classification (NCBI taxonomy): domain Eukaryota; kingdom Viridiplantae; phylum Streptophyta; class Pinopsida; order Pinales; family Pinaceae; genus Picea; species Picea glauca. The sequence continues at coordinate 131,585 of JZKD02S1219113.1, read as the reverse complement.
TCGCCCTCAAGTCAGTACACATCCTCCAGCCTCTGTCTTTCTTTGGAATGAGTACCATTGGAACAACACATGGACTCGAGCTCTCCCTTACCAAACCTTTGTCCAACAATGCATGGACTTGTATTTTGACCTCTTCATTCTCCTGCGACGTCAATCTGTATGTGGCTTTGTTTGGAAAACTAGCTCCTGGTATGAGATCAATATGATGACTCACACTTTTGATCGGTGGCAACGAACGAGGTAATTCGTCCACTACAATGTCAGCGAACTCTTCCAGCAGTTCCTGAACCTCCTCTGGTAAATCATGCACTCTTGTGCTAGTCAGAACAATTTTTGGTTTCCTGACCACAATGAATTGTGGTTCCTCCTTCTTCTTGACCTCGGTAAGGATTTCTTTCCCACTCATGAGAAGTACTGTGTTGCTTACTTCAGGCTTCACTTCCTTATCCTTAATTGGAAGCAACATGTGTGTCCTCCCATTCTTCTCTAGGGTGTATGTGTTCATTCGCCCATCATGAATCACATTTCTATCATATTTCCATGGCATACCCAGCAATAGATGACAAACATCCATAGGAATGACATCACATGATATCTTATCATTATATCCTCCTATCTTAAATTCAAATAAACATTGTTTAGTGACATTTACCTGATGTCCCTTTTGTAGCCACGAAACTTTATATGGGCTTGGATGATCAGTCATCTCCAACTCCAGCTTCTCTACCATCTNTAGGATCAACGTCTCCAGGTCTTCCTCGAGGTTTCACGACTTCAAATGCCGAAGTGTTTTTACCTCTGTTTTCCCCAATCTCTCGAAAGACGATTCACCGATATGAGTCCTCTTCGATATTTTCTCTGAAAGTAGAGATCAATACCACGCGTCCTCAAATATGGATGGTCCTCACCGCTTCGGGGTTTTCACTGCGAAAATTCCCGATGCCTTGCTATGACGAGATGACGTCAACTGGGTCCCACATGGAGCTTTCCTCTTTTCAAAAAATCAGACTTCGCGATTCCAGGTTGAAAGTCCCCCTTGTTTCCCTGACTCGCAAAATGTCGATCCCCGACTTCCCTCAGATTTCTGACACACAGCCCAAGTGGATGGACGGTTCAGACTGAACCTCAGACTTCGTCAAACTAAAAGTCAAATCAATCACTTATATGAGCCCCGATGACCGAATCCCTGATATACCGATGACTCTCGATTTCTGCCACCTATCCCAACAGATGGACGGTTCCGATCCTTTACGGGGTTTCCAACATGGATTTTCCCCGATCACTTGCTCACAGTATTTCCGATTTTGCGAATATCGAAATCCTGATGGCCACACCTCTCATCGGACTTTTCCTCCTCCTGTTCACGAAGCTTAAACTCTGTGTGATTCCTGGTCAATCCAATGGCTGACAGGTATTCTATGTGAAGATCCCACGGTCCACAATCTTCTGAGATTGGACTCCAGATGCAACTGTAACCTCCTCACTCCTCTGGCAGATCTGACGGCTGGCGATATTTCACTAATCCTCCCCGCAGATTTCTAACCGTCGGTCTCTTCCCTTTGATGATTTCTACGAAGGAAACCAAGGACTCTTCCCTGGACTTATCCGCTTGCGCTACAAACTTCCAATGCTCCTCAATGTTTTCAAAAGCCTTACTCCTCCTGAGCTTCTCACGACTTTGAGCCTCAAAGAGGATCTTTGCATGCACTCCTTGCAGCAACATCCAAACACGTCTAAGTGTTGAATTCCTCTGACCCTGCACACTCCTACAACAACAGTGTTTTAATTCTCGCTCAGGTTCGCAACCCTGAACTTCACTTGGCATGCGCACTCCCTGCACGGCTCCTGTGCCCATCTACACTTTTGGGGAAATGAGAAAAAAAGTAGAACTATCTGAGCTTCAGAGACACAACCCTGAATTCTTGGCGACGCACTCCTTGCGGACACTTCCACTACACTCCTTGCAGGAATTCTTACTCAGATAGAGAAACAATTGAAACTCATTCCCTCTTCCCTTCAAACTTCAAACTTAAACATGAAATCATATACACAACATATCAAAGCAAATGTATAATAGGAAGCAAACATTCATGAGCATAACATCAATACACAGAGAACAACACAAACCATGAATTTGAATCAAAGCTTTCTATTAATCCAAATATTTGTACATGGGTGTTCTTACACAGCTCNAATTATTTTACAATGCACAATGAGGGTGTCTATATCCTGTTTCCCTCTTGCTCTCTCAAACTGTCTAATCTAGAATTAAATTCTATCTACCTACATTAACTACTATAAATTCCTCCTACCTACTAAATACGAGAGCGAGCTTCTCAAGTTCTGATTACATAATACAAGTGTGTCTCATCTTAATGGCTCATTTAAGATGGTGCAACAATCTAAGGGAATTTCAAAATTTGTGCTAGCGCCTGTCCAGCTGTCTATTACTTCCGTGTTGGCTCACTTGACGTCGGTGATGCTCCTGCATCATACTCCCTCGCTTGAAACTTTCATGGGCTCCTGTGCATGAGTTCCTGCATGATCTGTCCATGCTTTTGTATCTCTGCTTCATTCTCCCAACTGGCATCTTCAACTGGATGGTTCTTCCATTTGACCAGATACTCAATGTATTTCTTTCGCCTGGTCCTCTTACTCACTCTCTTGTCTAGTATGCACTCCATCTGTGTCTTAGCCGCAACCGACATCTGCTTCGTCCACTAGATCACTGGCTGCTCATCTCCAGTGTTTGTTTCCTTAGCTCTATATGGGTACAAATTTGAGATATTGAATATCGGAGAAATTCTGATCCCATCGGGTAATTCAATCTCGTAAGCATTTGCCCCACATTTCTTCAAGACCTTGCATGGCCCGATTTTCTTCATATTCAATTTATTAGATGTTCCTCTCGGGAACCTTTCTTTTCTCAAATGTGCCAGAACCAAGTCACCAACCTCAAACTGAAGTTGTCTTCTGTGCTGATCTGCCCTGTGTTTATATTCTTGGCTTGAATTCTGTAATCGTTCCTTCACCTGGCTGTGAATTTCCCTCATCGCCTCTACGAATTCTTCTGCACTAGCACTCGTAGTCCCAGTCTATTCTGACTCTATCAGTTCAGAAATTCCTCTCGGCTACATGACATAAACAATCTGAAATGGACTATGCCCTGTACTCTTGTTGATTGAGTCGTTATACGCAAATTTTGCATGTGGTAATATGTTGTCCCACTGGCTATGGTGTTCTATCACTAATCTTCCCAACAAGTCTCCCAGACTCCTATTTACCACCTTTGTTTGTCCATCCCTCTGAGGATGATAAGATGAACTAAATAAAAAGTTAGTTCCCAGCTTTTTCCATAAGGTCCTCCAAAAATGCCCTATGAATTTGGTGTCTCGAACTGAAAACTATACTTCTTGGCAACCCATGAAGTCGAATGACCTCTTTGAAAAACAGATTCGCAATGTGAGTTGCGTTACTAGTCTTCTGACATGGAATGAAGTGTGCCATTTTAGAAAATCTATCCACCACCACAAAGATTGAATCAACACCTCTTTGTGTTCTTGGAAACCCCAATATGAAATCCATGTTAATCGCATCCCACGACCTCTTTGGTATGGGAAATGGTTGATAAAACCCCACGTTCTGTCTTCTTCCCTGTCTTCTTCCCTTCGAATGTTGGCAAACTATGCATCTGTCCATGAATATCTTGACATCTTCTCGCATTCCTGGCCAAAAATATGACTCGTTCAATTTTGCAAATGTCTTGTCGTGGCCAAAGTTCCCTGCCAATCCTCCACTTTGTTTCTCCTTTAACAGATTCTCCCTCATGGAGCATTTCGGAATACATAGTTGATTGTCTCTGAACAACAATCCTTCCTAGATCATGTATTCTATCCATGGACTTCTGTCTCTGAGAATTGGATTCTCAGCTGCTTCATATGCCTCCTTAAAATCCTGATCATCTACGTACATGTCCCTGAGATCATCAAAACCCAACGTTTTGACTCTGAACTACTGCAACATCAAACACTTCCTGCTCAAAGCATCAAAAACTTTGTTAGCAGTACCAGAAATATTTTTTTATCAAAAAAGTGATATTTTGCATAAATTCAACCCATTTGACATGTTTCTGATTCAACTTTTCCTGTTGAGTCACAAACTGCAGTGCATGATTGTCACTGTACAAGACAAACTCTTTGGGTATCAAGTAATGCCTCCATTTCTTCAGTGCTTGTATGATAGCGTAAAATTCCTTATCATAAGTGGAGTATTTCAACTTTGCTTCATTCATATTCTCACTAAAATATTATATTGGCCTGTCTTCTTTACTTTAGACTGCCCCGATTGCAAATCCACTGGCATCGCATTTCACCTTAAATGTCTTTTGAAAATCCAGCAACACCAAAACTGGTTGTTTCATGATCTTCCTCTTCAACAGATTAAAACTCTTCTTAGCCTCTTCTGTCCAGTGAAAACACTTGTGTCTTTTCTTCACTATGTCCATCATCGCTGCGCTAATTCCACTAAAATTCATGATGAATCTTCGGTAGAAACTAGCCAATCCATGAAAACTTCTCACCTCAAATATGTTCTTCGGTTATGGCCAATTCTTGATTACTTCCACCTTATCTGGATCCATCCTCAACTCATTTTCCAAAATAACAAACCCCAAGTAAATGAGCTCTGTCTTCATGAATGAGGATTTCTTCATGTTTATCAACAACTTCTCCTGCTGCAATTTCTGCATCACTGTAGCCAAATGCTTCAGATGCTCCACTGTTGTTTTATTGAAAACCAGTATGTCATCCTAATACACAATGACAAATTTCCCGATGAAATCTTTCAGGACTTCGTTCATCAACCTCATGAAGTTACTTGGTGCATTTGTTAAACCAAATGTCATAACAATCCATTCATACAATCCCTCATTGGTTTTGAATGTTGTATTCCATTCATCACCCTCTCTCATGTGGATTTGGTGATAACCATTTTTCAAATCAATCTTTGAAAAGTATTTTTCTCCACTCAAACAGTCCATCAGATCATCCATCCTCGGCAATGGAAATCTGTACTTGATGGTTATCTTGTTAATCGCCCTCAAGTCAGTACACATCCTCCAGCCTCTGTCTTTCTTTGGAATGAGTACCATTGGAACAACACATGGACTCGAGCTCTCCTTGACCAAACCTTTGTCCAACAATGCATGGACTTGTATTTTGACCTCTTCATTCTCCTGCGGCGTCAATCTGTATGCGGCTTTGTTTGGAAAACTAGCTCCTGGTATGAGATCAATATGATGACTCACACTTTTGATCGGTGGCAACGAATGAGGTAATTCGTCCACTACAATGTCAACGAACTCTTCCAGCAGTTCCTGAACCTCCTCTAGTAAATCATCCACTCTTGTGCTAGTCATAACAATTTTTGGTTTCCTGACCACAATGAATTGTGGTTCCTCCTTCTTGACCTCGGTAAGGAGTTATTTCCCACTCATGAGAAGTACTGTGTTGCTTACTTCAGGCTTCACTTCCTTATCCTTAATTGGAAGCAACATGTGTTTCCTCCCATTCTTCTCTAGGGTGTATGTGTTCATTCTCCCATCATGAATCACATTTCTATCATATTTCCATGGCATACCCAGCAATAGATGACAAACATCCATAGGAATGACATCACATGATATCTTATCATTATATCCTCCTATATTAAATTCAAATAAACATTGTTTAGTGACATTTACCTGATGTCCCTTTTGTAGCCACGAAACTTTATATGGGCTTGGATGATCAGTCATCTCCAACTCCAGCTTCTCTACCATCTCAGTTGAAATGAGATTGTCCGTGGTACCGCTGTCCACAATGAACTTGCATACCCTATCCTTGGTCTTGCAAGCCGTCCTAAAAATTCTAGTCCTTTGGACTGAAATTTCCACCTCTTTGTCTGGTGTCAAAACGACTTTTCACATCATCATCAATCTTCTGTCTTCAACGTCTTCTGCCTCAACATCTTGCCTCTATGCCTTGGCGATGTGAGCTTCTCCAATTTCTTTCTTTTTCTCTGGACACTCATAAGACTTGTTCCCATTCTTTCCACATGTGAAGCATGTAATTACTCCACCTCTTCCTCATCCTCTACCTCTAGTACGAGGAAAAGTGTTGTTGTCAGCATAATCTCCTCTCTGCTCAGTATGATATCTTCTCTATTCAACATATTTCCCTCACTGTGAGGTTCCACCTCTCTCAGTTCTTTTGTATTTAGGCTTAGACCCAAACTTCCAGTCCTCCTTGGCCTTTTGATACTTATCCCGAGCAACTGATTTTCCTCTGGGATAACTTCTGCCTCATCCTCTTTGACCTTGCATTCATCTTATCTTCTCTTCCGCTTTTAGAGCCATCTGATAAGCATCTTCCATCATTCGGATGGTCAACATACTCATCTCATCTTGAATTTCATATCTCAGGCCATTCATATACCTAGCTACATTTTCATCATTTCTTTCACGATGACCTGCCCTGATATTCAATCTGTAAAATTCTTCAGTATATTCCTTCATTGTCATCAGCTTTTGTCTCAGGTTTTGCATTCTCCTGAACAGAGAAATTTGATAATCCATGGGAATGAATTTTTCCTTCATCTTTGCAATCATCTTGTCCCAGCTCTTAATTTTCTGCTTGCCTTGGCAACGCCTGTCTGCTTGTAGTTCATCCCACCATAAGGCTACATGTCCTTTTAATCTCGTGATGGAATGCTTCACCTTCTTGTCCTCTTCGACATCTTCATATTTGAAGTATGTGTCTAGAGCTCTAATCCAATCTAGAAGTTCTTCTACATCTAGACTTCCCTCATAAACTGGAATGTCCATCTTCACCTTTGCACCCATCCTTGCAACAAATTTAAGCAAGTGTTCATTGGCTGCATCTTCTACTGTTACTTCTTCTTCTCCATGTCCAGCATCATCTTCACTTTCGGACTCAATGATATCTCCTACATCAGCTGTGCATTTTTGTCTTATCTCCATGTCCACAAGTCAGGCGCGTATGTTATGCAAATCTCTTTCTACTTTTGGATTCTACACCTGTCTACCCCTTCCTCTGGACGTCTCCCTTTCCTCCTCTGGATCGGTTGATTGTCTATATCTTCACCTTGGTGGCATGGTGAATCTTCCTTCTTCCTTCTACAGAAAGAAAAGAAGCTTTTCTAAGCTTTGATACCAAACTGACACAAAATGCACCCTCTGCCTTGACAGAGACCTCTGCACTGACCTCTCGATCTTAAGGATCATTCAGAGTGCACCCTTGAGCTGGATTGGCTCCTTCAATTCTCCCCTGGAATCTTTATTTGAATTTGACCCACAGGTCTTTTCGGCACCTTACAACCTTTAGGCCCGGTTCTTTCTCCATTCCCAACAGAAAGTCACAATCGGGTTTCTGGGGTTTCCAATCCCCGATGTCACAAACCCCAGCTTCCTCGAATTCCTAATGTCCGATATCCCGATGATATCCCTTTTTGCTTTAGGCCCTCCTGGCTATTCCCCCAGTCCATACGACCTCCTCTTATATGACTGCAACCATAGTTGTTATCGGGATTCGGGGTTTCGAAGGTTTAAATGTATCAAACCTCTTGTCCACGGAATCCCCAATTTCCCAATTCCCGATGCGACGTCACTAGGATGCCCTTCCACCGTAAACACAATCAACGGACATGATCATTTACTAGGATCAACGTCTCCAGGTCTTCCTCGAGGTTTCACGACTTCAAATGCCGAAGTGTTTTTACCTCTGTTTTCCCCAATCTCTCGAAAGACGATTCACCGATATGAGTCCTCTTCAAGATTTTCTCTGAAAGTAGAGATCAATACCATGCATCCTCAAATATGGATGGTCCTCACCGCTTCGGGGTTTTCACTGTGAAAATTCTCGATGCCTCGCTATGACGAGATGACGTCAACTGGGTCCCACATGGAGATTTCCTCTTTTCAAAAAATCAGACTTCACGATTCCAAGTTGAAAGTCCCCCTTGTTTCCCTGACTCGCAAAATGTCGATCCTCGACTTCCCTCAGATTTCTGACACACAGCCCAAGTGGATGGACGGTTCAAACCGAACCTCGGACTTCGTCAAACTCAAAGTCAAACCACTCACTTATATGAGCCTCGATGACCGAATCCCTGATATACCGATGACTCTCGATTTCTGCCGCCTATCCCAACAGATGGATGGTTCCGATCCTTTACGGGGTTTCCAACATGGATTTTCCCCGATCACTTGCTCACAGTATTTCCGATTTTGCGAATATCGAAATTCTGATGGCCACACCTCTCATCGGACTTTCCCTCCTCCTGTACACGAAGCTTAAACTCTGTGTGATTCCTGGTCAATCCAATGGCTGATAGGTATTCTATGTGAAGATCCCACGGTCCACAATCTCCTGAGCTTGGACTCCAGACGCAACTGTAACCTCCTCACTCCTCTGGCAGATCTGACGGCTGGCGAGATTTCGCTAATCCTCCCCGCAGATTTCTAACCGTCGGTCTCTTCCCTTTGATGATTTCTATGAAGGAAACCAAGGACTCTTCCCTGGACTTATCCGCTTGCGCTACAAACTTCCAATGCTCCTCAATGTTTTCAAAAGCCTTACTCCTCCTGAGCTTCTCACGACTTTGAGCCTCAAAGAGGATCTTTTCATGCACTCCTTGCGGCAACATCCAAACACGTCTAAGTGTTGAATTCCTCTGACCCTGCACACTCCTACAACAACAGTGTTTTAATTCCCGCTCAGGTTCGCAACCCTGAACTTCACTTGGCCTGCGCACTCCCTGCACGGCTCCTGTGCCCATCTACACTTTTGGGGAAATGAGAAAAAAAGTAAAACTATCTGAGCTTCAGAGACACAACCCTGAATTCTTGTCGACGCACTCCCTGCGGACACCTCCATTACACTCCTTGCAGGAATTCTTACTCAGATAGAGAAACAATTGAAATTCATTCCCTCTTCCCTTCAGACTTTAAACTTAAACATGAAATCATATACACAACATATCAAAGCAAATGTATAACAGGAGGCAAACATTCATGAGCATAACATCAATACACAGAGAACAACACAAACCATGAATTTGAATGAAAGCTTTCTATTAATCCAAATATCTGTACATGGGTGTTCTTACACAGCTCTTTGCATGCTCTTGCTCTTCCTTTTTCAGAATTATTTTACAATGCACAATGAGGGTGTCTATATCTTGTTTCCCTCTTGCGCTCTCAAACTGTCTAATCTAGAATTAAATTCTATCTACCTGCATTAACTACTATAAATGCCTCCTACCTACTAAGGATGAGAGCGAGATGCTCAAGGTCCAATTACATAATACAAGTGCATCTCATCTTAATGCCTCATTTAAGATGGCGCAATAATCTAAGGGAATTTCAAAATTTGTGCTGGCGCCTGTCCAACTGTCTCTTTCTTTCGCACTGGATCGCTTGACATCGGTGATGCTCCTGCATCATTAATTTTCAATAATCAGTAATATTTTGGATTACTGAGAGGGGGGGTGAATCAGTAATCATGTAATTATAATCTTTTTTCTTTAAATGTTATATCAATGTAGAATTATTATCCAATAATGAGCAGTAATAAATAAACAATCACACACATACACAGTACACTAGTGTTTTAC
>JZKD02S1219113.1:92938-113361 GCA_000966675.3 Picea glauca | reverse complement strand
TACTTGTCTCAACCATGTACTCAACATGTACCTCAACCAAAATCCCTCATCAATTTCATCATCCAAATCTGATTTGTAGCTTTGTAATAGACCTGGTGTTTATGATCACATTCCTGCAAACCTTCTTTAACTTTAGAAACAAGAGACTCGCATTTTCATCAAACTTTTCTTTAGTCCCACATGCCTAGTTTTGGATTAGTCAACAACCCTAACTTGAAGTAATGATAACTTTAAACCTGTAATGTATAAAGATATGAAACTGATACACAATGTGCTTCAATGTGTTTAATGCAATTCTTCCAAGTGGCACTACCTGGAACCTCTCAGAAAATGAGTTATAGCAAAAATGGCATACCTTGTTGAATTATGGTTTATTCTAGAGAGCGACCTTGTAGAGTGTGCCCCGCAAAAACTATTTGATGAAATGATCTGAAACTATTACACGTCATACTACAGATTGTACACTAACCAACACAATTGGTCTCACAAAATTTAGATCTGATATGAAGAAGTTATGACGTTTTTACCCGAAACACCTGATTTTGACTAGTTTCAGGACTGACCACAAACCCTATTTTCCACATAGTGTAACTCTCAAAATACAACAGCCCACAAATTGAATTTTTAACCATATATACTTGGATATGTTTTCTCGCTTGCATAGGAATTTCAGGATCTGAATCGATATAGAAAAAACGTTATAGGGAAAATGGTGAGATGACCTGAAAATAACATACCCTAGAAAGCACCATAAAAAAAATGTATCCTTCCTTGCATTTCGGCCTTCTTTTCTTCACTTTCCTCAGAATTTCGGCTTAGATATCATTTGTATACCTTAGAAACCTATAGATATTCAATATGCTCAAGTGTGTTTCAAATGAGAGAGCCTTGCCTCTTATTTATACTCTCCAAGTAACTTCATGTGTTTCAAATGAGAGAAATTTTGATGACGGTCATTTGTTTTACCCCAAATTCATGAGTGTCAAATTGTTTATCACTGAATGGATATTCAATTAACTATTAACACTTTATGTGAACTAGTACTATGTACTAATTAAATTTCAAGGATTGGGAGTAAATTTTGTTTATTGTTATATTTAATCCTCCAACAAACCTTTGCCCAACCCCGCTTTAGTATGAGAGGTAGGTAGGTGACACACTATAATAATTTAAACACCTAAAATTCATGACGGGTTGAAATTTTTTATACCAATAAATTTTGTGATATATACATTTTGTATCCACTTATCAACGTTTAAAAACCAAAAATAAGTCCCTCGATGTCAAATTCCAGCCCTGCCTACGAGAATTCATTATTTCCAAAATTACGAGAATTCATTATTACAAAAAATCATTTACTATGTTAGACGAAAACTCCTTTTGCCAAGATTAACTTACTATGTTTGGCAAGGTAGCACCTATCCTTTTGCCAAGATTAAATTACTATGTTTGGCAAGGTAGCACCTATTGCAGCCGTTATCCCAGATTTTGGACTCGTGGTAAAGTTAGGGTTTTGAAATACAACACTAGCCATGAACCATTATTTCGTACCTCAACCGGCCTTGGGATATATGCATGGAGTAGAGTCGTGTGAGATTACCTATTACGATCGAAGGCTTATGACATTGGAGGGCTACAAATGCTAAAGACGCACTTGAAATTGGTGACATCTCTTTAATCCCATTGGCATCCCTCGATCGCAGTGGCGTCGATTTACATTCGCATTTACGCCACCTCTTGCCACCTGTTCTCATTTCTCTGTTCTCTTTTCTCGGCGCTTTTCTGTGCAGCAGCTCGCCTCGCTGTAATTTGACTTTCTAACTAATTACGGCATCCCTGTATTGAAAATGGGGTTCAGATTACAATCTCTTTTAATGACACAGATGATGGGGTTTTAGATAACAACTTGATATTTTTAGTCATCTTTCGTAATGAAAGAATCCTATTTCATATCTTAATGTCTCTGCATTTACTGAGTTATCCGTTAAAAATTAGCTGCCACGTCGCGCGCCACCTCTCCACTTCCTTTACGAGTTAACAGATCTGTTTGCCACGTTGCCAGCTGCCCGCTACCCTCCCCACTATCCAGTACCTGCACAGCCCCCAAGCCCCCCGTATTCACTCCACATGCATTAAGAACCCTTTTGCATCCCTGATTTGTTGCCTTGAATTCGTTGGCAGCGCTTTGGGTTCAATCTAAAGCTCCATGTTGCCGCCCTTCTAGTAAATGTTGTACATCGCTCAGAAGTATTGCAATGGAAAAATGAGATCGGGCGTGGTTGATGCCTCTACTTACATCCTACGGTATTTGGGCGTGGTATGCCTCTACTACCGGATGCAAATTTGAATATCCCGTCATTATATCATCAAATGATTAATGAACTGATCAACAGGCAAATTTGAATGCAGAAAAAAGTTTTCACCCGAGCGCGGGGGATTACCATAGAAAGGGTTGGCAGAGTATACAATACGTAAATTTATTATACTTATTCAACTATACGTCGGAGCTCTCTCTCTACGCACAGGACTGTTAAATTACGAAGCTCACAGGATCCGAACTAAAATTTGGCAGGTGGTTTTCTTCAAATGAAAACTCTTGGACTTTTGTTAGCATATGGACAATAAAAGCGGGCGAAAGTCCATTAGTTTTTTGAATAAATATTCTCTTTTTGCACATGATGCCGTTAGATTTTGAACAGGAGAAGCTTTTTAACATTCATTGGAGTCTCTCTGAATATACTCGGGAAACGTAAAAAAAATGGCACGGCTGGGCTACAAATTGGTATTAAATTATTTATTTAATAATTTGACAAAAATCCACGGTACTAAATCTATTGCTGCAATTATTTAACTCTTTCATAAAAATACTATGTCAATGTAACGTAAAATATGTTAAATTTAATTTTGCATGGTTTAGAGAAGAGACCGTTTTCATCAATTTATCTCGCTTGAGTATGCTTCATTTATTTGAGTATGCTCCATTTTCCATCTTTTTGGCTTATATCAATCACACCTTAAATGCCTATTGCAACCGCCCTCTCCGCTCCGTTCATTTACTCCGTTCATTTACTGATCCCCATTGCTAGCTGCAAAACCTTCAAATAAAAGTGTTACGTCTGGAATATCGTGGCTTGTGTACCCTTGTGCCCTTCATGATTTAGGAATTCTCATTAATATGATGACTGATTTCTAACTGTTACGTGAAGGAGAAGAAAGGTCACTGCTTCGCTTAGTCTGAATTTTGTTGGAAATAGTAATTACAAGTTTGAGAGTTTTACTTAGTCAAGTCTAAAAATACAATTTCATAAGTTTACTCAAATTCAGTTTTGTAAATCGGCACGCAGGGGAGTTATTTAATGAAATATTTCTCGAGCTCTGTTAAGTAGATAGAAGTCAATCGAATTTATTGTTGTATTAATTGTTTGAGTTTGTTTTACTTCTAGAAGTCAATTGAATTTATTGTTGTATTAATTGTTTGAGTTTGTTTTACTTTTACAGGAAGTCTCAGTTTTATCTTTATAAGTTTGAGTCTGTAGGAAGTCAATAGATAGAGAAGAGACATATAAGTCTTAGAGCACAAGCTCTTTGTGTGTTTTGCAAGTTGCAGAAATAGTTCAGAAAAGTTGTTGGTGCTGAAGCTCGATATTGTATTATGTATTAGCGCAACACTGGATTTCTTAATGTATATCAAATATTTTGTGTGTTGAAAAATTCATGAGTATTTCTAAATTTATATGCTAAGAATAGCACATTGTTGTTTTTGTGTAAAGAAATCGTTACATTAAGTGATTTATCATAGCTTGCGGTAAGTTTACATGCAAGAATTCATGAGAGTTCAGTCACAAAGTTGTGGCCTATAGCATTTGTAATTGCATTGTGCAGAGTTTGTTTGTGCACTATAGATCAGAGATCAGGTATCATAGATCATAGTAGGTTGATCAAAGCAAGGTTTATCAAAGTACATTTCAAGAGAAGTAGCTATTTAGTAAGGTGAAATATGGCTTGTACTTCAAATATGCAACTTCCCACTTTTACAGGCAAGAATTATGAGTTATGTTCCTTAACCATGAAAACCTTATTTAGGGGTCATGATTTATGGGAGATGCTCGACAGTGGTTATGTGGAGTACAATTCCCTAACACAAGTGAGAAGGATGTCTTGAAAGATCCAAGGAACAATGATGGAAAGACGATGTTTTACATACATCAATTCATGCATGAAGGCATACTCCCAAGAGTTGCATCAACAAACCAAGCCAAGGAAGCATGGGACATATTACAAACATCTTATCATGGTATGGGCAAAGTCAAGTCTTCAAAACTACTAATTCTTAGAAAATATTTTGAAACTCTGTCAATGAAAGATACAAATTCAGTAGATTCATTTTACACCATTAAATCTCATGGAAAAACCATAGAAGACACAATTTTTTTGAGAAGGTACTTAGGAGTCTACCTCCTAAATTTGGTACCGTTGTTGTGACCTTGGAAGAGAGAAAAGACTCGAGTCAGTTTAGTCTAGATGAACTGCAAGTTTCCCTCATTAATCATGAACACAAATTAAATAGGTCAAATATGTCATCAAAAAATGCATTTTTTGCGCAATCATTTATAAGTGCTATGAAGAAATTTCCCCTAAACTAGGTCTAAGGAATAGGCATAGATATAACTCCCTTAAAACACTGACTTATATTTAATATATCCCAAAACAATCTAGACTAAGTGATAATAGAAAGAGATAAGAGAAGTTTAAAGAGTACACCTTGAATCCTTACAGTTGATGTAGACCTCTTCCACTTGTTCTTTCTTCTTAGATCACAGATCTCCTTCCAAAGTTGACCTACAAGGGGTCAAGAATACAATGCAACAACATATAATATCTCTAATAATCACTTAAAAGCCTAAATACAGATATAAATAATCAAATTAACAAGAGCATATACCTATAGGGTTTTGGGACAAAGATAACCTCTTTTATTCAAATTCAAGATGAAAGGTTACAACCTTTTCTTGCGAACACTGCTCTACAAACCAAGTCCAGGGTCCTTTGTCATGCCTCCAAGTGCATCAATTCCACATAGAATTCTCACAAACAACATGCCATCAAGAGAAGAAGGAAGATTTGCATAGGGAGAATGGATGGATGGGTAAGTTGAGGCTAAAACTCATAGCAAGATGCAAAACTTGGGCATTGAGAGGGAAATGATTTTGGTAGATTTTTCTTGTTACCTTGTTTATATGTCTAAATGACTCCCCAAGACCTCTTTTTATATGAAAAAAGATGTTTATTTCGTTTGGGGATGGGCTACAAGGGGTAAAATGGTTAGGAAACCCTCCATAGCCTGTAAACTCGGTCGAAAGATGAGCAATTTTATATTTTGTGCAAATTTTGGAGGTAAACACGAGCTATTTCGCATGTAGCAAGCGTATATACATGGGATAACTAGCATGCATCTCACATGTGTCCACATGATATTAGTACAATAGGGCGCGTACATTATCCAAAAAATGATTTTTTAGAAGGAAGCCTCAATAGTATGTTTGGCAAAGTATGCAAATGGATGGGCCAATGTCTTGGATGCATAGATGTAGAATTTTTGGACTATAACAAATGCCCCCTAATGTGTGAGGTTAGAAGAGCAATTGATCGCCGAAATACATTACAATATATTTACACGGTGGGAAGACACAGAATTGAGTGAGCTCGAGATTAGTGTTCGTGAGCATATCATCTACAAAATAATGATAATATCTCTGAGGAAGGCATACCCATGCTCGAGATAAACTTAAGAATGACTTCCAATCAAGTACACTTCATATCCATGTCAAATAAAATAATCATGACTGCAAAACAAATATGAATTTCTATATAAAGTGTATCTATGAACAATACACAACGGATCTACATCTCCAAATCATATGAAGATATACAAGTACAATGTGATATGCATCTTCAAGAAGCATCAATTCTTGTAGCTAGAGATGATAACTTCATAGATCAAGAAACGACTTCAAGATATTCAAAACTCAGGAAGGAGTATAGTAGGAGTGTAAGACTCACTACTTTCAGGTCTTTGACATGTTTTCAAGGAAAGAGTGGATGACCTTGATCATCATGCATAGAAATATATTGATTTTGAATCTAAACTTGATAAGATTCTCAGGATGGCTAACTCATGAAAGTCAAGAGATCAACTGCAGAATGGCTGACTGAGGTTGGTTAAAAATTCGCTTGGACAAAAGAATGAGAAAATGATGAAACTAAGGAAACACATTATTGACATAAGTTTGTGACACAGAGGCACCACAAGCTCTCCATATGTTCGGAAGAGTAACCAAACAGAGGACATAACTCTATGTATTGAGAAAAACTTTTTGAGGTCATACTAGATCCCAATGCTTGCAGAACAAATGAAAGGATGTGCTTTGTCCAAGGGAAACTATCTTGTTGTCAATAAAAGAGAATGTATATCCCCCCCTTTTTTGGAATATTTGATTTTTTTGTCTTTTTCAAATTTTTAACGAGCTTTAAAAAGAATAAAAGAATGCTATGTTACAAAGGAGGAATGAGTGTCACACACAAGAAAAATAGATCCAAATGCATGAAACATATTTATGCTCAGTGAAAGGAGACATGTGTAGGATAACGACACTCAGGAAAATTCCTCCATGGGTAAGGGTGTCAGATCGCAAGGAAAAATAGTTCTACAAGACTTGCACCTAAGGAATTTTCTACAGGTTCAGTAATAACAACATGAAGCCGACATTAGGCCAAATATGCAAGGATGAGACATGCGATGTGATTATAGCATGACAAAATAAGACTCCTTCCATGTGAAGTTTTAAAAGAAGACTCTAGAGTATTCATTTTTTGTAATTAGTCCAGTTGGTTCGGAAAAGGGTTAAAATTATACCAAAAGGACGTCTCTTCAAAACCATTTTAAAAAATGTGATAGAGACAAGATCACTTGGCCATATTTTCAATTTTAAGGAGTCTGAAAAGATCTTAACTATGGACTCATATCCTTTTTTCAAAATTTAGTCCCCTTTGCCCGAAAAAGTATAAAACATAACTTAGGAGAACTCTCCTAGTGAGACATGTCTCTCGAGCCATACCTTTTTCATGGATAATCTATTGGCCGGAAAAAGGGTTAGACATATGCCAAATAGATATTCCTTCTGCACCAATTAACGAGTGTGAAAGGAATAAGGTCACATGGTGATATTTTCATATTTAGGGAGTATGAAAAGAGCTTAACTATGGACTCTGAGGGGGTTCATTTTTCATAGATAATCTTCAAGTCCCAAAAACGAGATAATCCAAAGCCAGGAATAATAACCCTTTTTCTCAATTTTAGTCCCTTGGGCCCAAAAAAAGTTTAAACTTACACCTGAGAATAATCTCATGGGGAACCAAAGCTCCTAGGGCATATCTTTATTTGTAAATTAACCATTTGGACCAAAAAATGGGTAAACTACCACTAGACAGATGTGCCTTCAGATTTTAGTTTGACGACCATGAAGAGAAACAAGATCACTCGACAATATTTTTAATTTTAGAGAGTTTGAAAGGGGCTTAAATAAGACTCCTGGGGGGCTTCTTTTCTTAAGTAATATGAACGAGATTGAAAGGAATAAACAAATTCTCATTAGATGTTGCTTCCAAAGTTTAAGTGAGCTTGAAAGATAACAATTCATGCTCTTAGGGAGTCCCTCAGGTATAGGCCAAAAAAATATGAAGAAGAATGGGGTTTCAACACAGAGTCGTGGCGAGACTAGAAGGACTCCCAAGCTTATGGAAAACTCACAACATGGACACCAAAATAAAAAAAAGGATCTACCTAGGTAATCCATGTAGAGGGAGGATCTACCACCTAATTACGACACGTCTAAAGCATCATAGAAGGTTATGTGTCACACTTTGGTGGGAATGATCCTATGGAAAAGAGGAAAAAGTCAACAAAATGCAAGATGCAAGGTGATGAGAACTTAACCTATATGGAAGTGTCGAAAAAACTACTTTACCATGGGATGATGTGAGTGTAACCCATCTCATAAAAACACCAAACCAAAATAAAAATTTCATAAGAATGACCCAAAAATCACCCAAAAAGAAACCCAAGCACCCACCAAGCCAAGAATAGGGAAAAAGAGGACCAAACTTCGGGAAAAAGAGCCAAAAAAGTCTATCAATATGGGTAGACAACTCTTTTTAACCATTGCAAATTGGAAAATAACCAAAAAGGCAAAAAACCCTTTTCCTTAAAATGTGGATTCAAGGAGCTAAGGTGGACAAAAAGTTTTCAAATCTGAACCAAGTAAGTAAAAGTGGCCTCTCTCATCATTTCAATTCATCCTTTATTTTTTATTTAATTGTTTATAGGGTGTGTTCCCTAGGAAAAATGTTGGGTCCATGTGTATGCATGCTATCCACGCTCAGCACACATATATAGATGGGAAAAGTAAAACTTAGCATGCGTATTTACATGACAATCTTAAAGACAACTTTCTCACATCTCTTTAAATATTTCAAAAGAAATGAAACAAGGGACTAACCTAAAAACATGTCTATGCAACAGGATGTATGTTAATTGGTGATAGAGAGAACATGAGAAGTTAGATATCTTGGTCGAGGAGGATCCAGGGGCCATCACCATGCTAAAGCAGTGTGGTATGTGGAAGTTCTTTCAGTGTACATTCTTGAGGGAACAACCCAAGTTACTAAATCATTTGATAGATTATTGACACATGGACGTATATGCCTTCATTTTAGAGGGCCAATCAATGATTCTGACTACCGAGGATATATACGTTTTGACTGTCCTTTCCATGAGGGGCGAACCAATTAACTTGAGTATTTTCCTCCAAGATGACACAACATAGAGGATTATATTGGCATGTACTGCAAGGCTGGTACTAAGAAAGTAGGATCTTAGGTGCCAATTCATAAGATCACAAACCTCAACCTGTGGATAGTAATTTACATGACTGGGCAGATCATGGTATCTGCAACACTTTATCAAGATTCACGTGCACATATGCATTGTGCTTCTTAATTTCTATAGGCCACCTTATTTCACTAGAGCACCATGATGCTCACATGTATGAAAAAGCAATTGACCAACTGTTGAAGAGGAACAAACAAGAACTTTGGGTTTGGGACCATGTTGTGTGCTTTCGTTTTAGAGAGAGTGTTAAGACTTAGCCCGCAAGAGAAAGTACAAGGCCATGTTTCCTCCTTTTTAGCATTATGCAGGTATGCAACTTTTTTGCCTTGATAGGGTGCATGGAAAGTGCAAGAGGCCTTCGACGATAAATTCTTTGGTTGGTGGTTCCGTCAAATTCATGTGATTTAAGACTACCCCTATGAAGGGATCAATTTATTGAGGAATCATGATATGTATATGGCCCTTAGCAAGGAGGATGGAGAGATAGGTACACATTACTTCATTTTTTAAAGTTATTTCATTTTTAGTTTTTTAAATATTATCCATTTTTATGGTAACGTCAAAGTACTAACTTAGTAATTTGTTATATAGAGAGGTGGGACTAGTAAAACTAATCGACTTCGCCAGGACTAGGCGTTGTCCTTGAGAGGATTTCAGACCAACAAAAACAAGAGGACCAATAATCGTGGGAGGGCCACCAGCCAGAGAGGCTGAGAGAGTGTTAAGACAAGTGGAAAGGAACCTGACAACTCTCACTCGTCTAGTGGCTATGACAGAGATTGAGGACCTACCCCCATCCATGCAGTCACATATTGTAAGGGTACCGATGACTTGGGTTCAGTTTTTCCGACTTCTTACGAGCATCGTAGTTCATTACACTAGGGACAACGGGCCTAGGCCATAGCTAGCACTGGACCACATATGTGCTAAGGGAACTCTTTTTTGTACTCTCTTATGTAGTGAAGGCTTGAGCCCAACGATGTATACCAACTCCATTTGAGTCTTTATAGCCCACTTTTGTACTTATGACATTATTTTTTGGACATATTATTATATATATACATCCTTTTTCCTTATGGATAAAACATTTTGTACAAATGTATTTACATATGCATGTATGTGGTTTTTTTTTCTTTTATGTGTGTTCAATATGCCAATCTAATACATGATCAACCAACGTATCAGTTAGTCAATTAGATATCCTAGAAACATGATTATAAGTAATATAATCAAAATAGAGTTTTAAGAGACGTACCCTAAATAATCATCGATGAAGGGTGGGATCATAAACACACTATACTCCATTTAACTAGTACACGACTAGTTGAACATCTATATAAACCAGGGGGTGAGAAATACTATGTGACAATGCATGACGTAGTAATTCTATTACAACACTACACTCGAAAACATTATTGGTTTTTTATCCTAGAGAAATACCTCCAGAAGAAATCAACTGACCAAAGGGCATGAAGATCACCTAAGCTTCGCAGGCAAGTCTCTGAGTGTGTTGGCTAGCACCATCCAAAAACCGAACGTAGACCTCAGATTCACTTGACATCTTCCACAATGAAAAAAAACACAATAAACTACATGTCCATAGGAAAAAAAGATAAAACTGTTTAAATAAAACAATACATTATATACAAGAAGTCATGCCCATGTGACGAACCTAAGTGTAATACTTCTTAAGGTAGAGCCCATTTTTAAGCTCAGCTAAAGAATTACCCTTGAAATCAACCAGTTGATAGACACCCTTTTCTAAAAATTTCCTAACAATGAACAGTTCAAACCACATGGGTTTGAATTTTCCTGCCTCCAAGGGATCTTTATCTTAGTCATAGACCAAGACAAGATCGCCTTCAGAGAAAAATCTAAGGCAGATGGACTGATCATACTGACACTTGCCGGATGAGACTCTTTTTAAGTGGAGTAATGTTGGGTAGTAATTACACAGCCAATGTAAGAGAGATAATTTGGTACTCTATGGGAAATATTGCCTCCAGCCCGTAAACGAGTTGGAAAGGAAAAAAAACGGTATTAGTCTTGAATGAGTTTCGATAAACCCAAAGTGTCGAGCACAACATCAAATGTCAATTCGACTTGGCCGAATTGATCCTCCATTAGAGAATAGTCTTGAGAGACTTATTAAGATCTTCCACTTGACCATTTTCATGTGGGTAGTAAGGTGATTAATTTTCTTTCTTAAACCCCATTTTTTATGTTAGCTTGGTCATCATATTGTTCTGGAAGTGATTTCCATGGTATGTGACAATATCCTTCAGAATACTAAACCTAGCTACAATCTGGTTAAAAATGAAAAGTGCATTTGTTTCTCCATCATTGCTAAATGTCACCATGGCCCCGACCCACTTAGTGAAGTATTGTACCACCATGATGATATAACGATTCCCCCTAGACAAATCCAAGTGACATGTATTTTACCATTTCACCGCACCCCCTATAAGATTGCATTGAAATAAACAAAACTAAATGGAGTCATCCTTTAACGAGTTGGATGAGAACCATAAATTAAATGTCGTAACATGATCACCTGGATCTTCGATAGGATTTCCTTCAAACTTAGGGACGTTCGAGGGAAACTTAGTTGGTATGGGGGGCTAATGCGAATCATGAAATATTGGATCGTTCAACATTATCAAAAATTCTGGAAAATGAAGAGTTTCCAGGAAAGTTAGTCTATCTTGTGCTGGATTCACAGGAAAAGAGGGGCCTTTATTTTGAATGCCACCAGGTTTCTAGGAAAATGTTTCGTACTAGCCATGGTTTTGGTAGAAACCATGGCGTCCCTAGCTAGCAAAAGGAATTTGTTCTTGATTCTACATCATCAACATATTGATGTAGACCCCCACCCACACCTGGGGTCCATTGACCTCCCGATATAAGGATATTCAAATTCCAGGAGCTAGATCAGCTCACAAAGTCCCACTATAACTTCTAGTTTTGGCTCCATGGGCCTTTTCCTTGAAATTCGAGCCAAAATGGCTCTCTCATAGGTTCATGTAGGTTAACTGCTACCTCCATGTGACCCCGGGCTCAAAACCAGGGGCTTATTCTCTTTAGTCCTCCGAGTTCAGGACTTTGAGGCTTCCACAATTCAGGATCCTCAACAAACAATCTCCACTATCCTCCCGAACCACGAATTCATGAAGTGTCGAATTCTTGACGGGATCAACGGTTTATAAACTATGCTTCAATCAATGGCTGACCAAGATTTGACATTCTGGGCTTTGACCGTTCTTCCCTCTCGAACACTTTACACATCTAGAGTGTCGAACTAACAAATGTAATATCCACCCTACATGTGTCCATTGTGAATTGAGGACCAAGAATGAATTCAGCCCCTGGGCCTTTGAGAGTCCTTAACCTTAAACAAACCAAGTCTCAAACCTCTCGGAGTATCAAGCCTCCATATTTCAGGATACGATGACACCTAACCCTGCTCATAAACGATGAGGATTTTCTCCGTGACTCCGACCCTTCGGGAGTCCAGGTACCTTCATTCTCACGCTCTCCCATTCCTCCGGAGCAGTCTTCCTCTCGAACACGATATCTTTCACCATGTTTATACCACTTTGGATGGCTTAGATGAGTTTGGGAATTTGAGGCTCCGGGAAATCTCTCTCCATGATACACACTTCTCTCTGGAGTGCTCGACTCACAGAGTTTTGGATCAGTTGACATGCATCACATGAATGGACTATCCAAATCCTCTTTTCTTTCCTGTGACTTTGGGAATCTCACAACCCTTTTGTAGTTGTGCTCTGCTTCCTCCCAGATAACATGTCTTCCAGACCTCCTATGATATTCTGCCACGTGGCCAAACCACCAACAGTCTAGATGCACTCTATTGACACGATGCTTCAGGAGTTCTATACTCTTGGTGTCTTTCACCTCTGTTCCTCCAGAGTACTACACCTCTAGACCATGCCTTATCTGCCACCACATGTACTCTACGCCAACAGTGATGATGTGCTTCGGCCTTCGGAGCTTCAATAACTTCCTCTCCTCTGTGAAATGATGTTCCAAGTCTTTTGGACTACAGATACCCCAAACCACCCTCATCCATTGACATGTCGCTTCACCAATCAACAAAGTCTATTTAATTTTGGCCTCAAGACTTCGACAGTCCCCAATCCTTTTCATTTCAAAAGGACTTCCACTATTATACTCCACACAACTCTCCCGGATCTGACAATTTTTGGATCACCTACCAACTCTCGAACGGATCTCATTTGTTCGTCTCCCGCCTTCAATAATCCTTTCTTCCTTAAATATTTTGAATGCGAATTATTTTGAGATTTAAGGTTCAAAGGGTTTCGACCCCGATGCCCTCCTAGCACTGCTCCTTCACTCAACTCCTAGAAAAATTCCTCTTGCCTTAGATAAGTCTCGACACCTTTTAAGTAGTGTTGTCCCTATGCACTCCTTGCCGGGTCTTTTAACATAGAATGATATGCTCGAAGGGATATATGTGTGCACCCCTTGCAACACCTTTTCAATACTTCCTCTATATCTCCTAAGCTTCAGATTCTTAACAATGACTCCTCTTTGATGGTTTTCAAAGGTGTCTATCCCTTTATGTTATTCTTATGCACAGGACAACTCCTTGGTCCTTGTCTATATTCTAAGAAATACTAACTCTCATGAGCTTCAAATTTGAAATAAGTTCTCCCTTCTTACGCAAGCCTTGTGTGTTTCCTCACAGTCCGAGACTTAGACTTTTCTCGGCCTTTCTCACTCTTTGGAAAGACTCTGTGAAAAATGATATTATTTCTCCTAAGCTTCGAAATTGCTCATAATTTCTAAGGGTATTGACACTTCTATCCCTTTGACAGGTGCTCACACCATCCTAGATCTTTCGTGTTGTTTTCCCCCGGAGCCTTTACCAACACTTCAACAGGGTGTTGGCCTTGTGCATTCCATGCACAACTTCACTCCTTGAGCCCTGAATTCTGAGAATTCGCTCACACACTCCTTACGCTCTCTGTGGAGACTTGCACTCAACTCTTGTTTGAGTATTAACCTTATGATGTGCCCACTTGGAAACCTTTTCAAAGAAATTGAACTAGATTTCTCACACACTCCTTGGACTTTCTCGATGAATTTTTGTAGAGTCCTTAGAGTATTCAGTAACTTTGGTAAATCTTCTCCTCCAAAT
Source organism: Picea glauca (assembly GCA_000966675.3). Taxonomy (NCBI): domain Eukaryota; kingdom Viridiplantae; phylum Streptophyta; class Pinopsida; order Pinales; family Pinaceae; genus Picea; species Picea glauca. The sequence goes on along the minus strand of JZKD02S1219113.1, from coordinate 99,232 downwards.
AGCTATCAGAGTGTTCATTAACTCTGATGAGCCTTTCCCTGGCTCTATTCCTTTTGATATTCAAAATAGTTCTAGTGTGCCCACCTGACACACTCTTTCTGAACTCTCAATATATTCCAAGTGCACTCCTTGCATTAGCTTCACAGAGTTTTCAATACTCTGGTGTGCACTCCTTGCATTGGCTTCATAGAGTTTTTAATACTCTAGTGTGCACTCATTGCACAAGCCTAAGAGCCCAAAACTTACTCAAAACCTCACCAATATAGAGAAGTCCATATACTCATGAAAATGGAATATATATGCATGTAATAGCATATCATAAACACAGAGTAAACACATTCAAAGATATGCAAAAAAAAAATTAACATGCACAGGAAAGCATATGCAGGAAAATATGCTTTTGTATTATCTCTAAATGTCTGTACAAATTTTCATAAAGACTGGACTGCAACAGAGTCTCAATAATTCCTCTCCTCTGTTGAGCTCCTCATCAACTCCTAACTTTTCCTAATACTAATGAATTTTTTATTACAAGATTTTTTTATGAAAGAGGGGTTCCTCGAGCCTTCCTCCACTCACCTAACCTCATAAATTGCATTGAATTACATTCAATGGCCATCTAGTATGAATCATATCTAGATCCATATGCCTATCATTCATTAAAGGAGACACCACACATTAAAATTAATCAACCTATCAAGAACATGGGCTTGATATTCCCTGAGCCTCCAAACATTTACTTCACATTCAATTATATTAAAACTTTAAATATGGGGAAAAATGAGAGGGTTGGCGCCTCTCTTTCCTTGGAATTCATTCCTCCTTGTGCATTGATGAATTTTCTCCTTGGAGCACTGCTGATTTGGAGAGATGTTACTGCATCATACTCTCGTGCTGACAAAATCATGAGATCCTGCTCATGGCTCCCTTGTTGTTGTTGTTGAGATCCTCCTGGATTCCAAATCTCAATTTGGAGTTGTCCATATGCTCCATTGCCATGTTGTTGTTGTTGTTTCTTCCCTTTTTCTATAGGTACTCCTTTGTTCATCTTCCCTTTGTTTTTGGTGGTCTATTGTGATGTCTCCAACATCAACTTCCTCATCTTCTCAATCTTCTCATTTAGCTGGTTCACGTGATGGTTCATCCTTTATAGGCTGCTCTACTGCTACATTTCCTTCTCATAACAAATCTCAATGGGAAGATCAATCTGATCTCCCATAAACGCTAAAAGTAATTAAGGTAAACAAAATTGAAGAGGACGTGTTTAGCTTAAAGTAATTAAGGTAAACACAATCGAACATGACGAGTTTAGCTATGTGGAAATGACTTTGGGAGCCAAGTAGACGGTTGGAGGAAAGGTTTGGGACTGTAGCCTTAAACTAGGATATTTTGTCACTAAGGCCAAGCTTTATGTCACGACCTTAGAATATTAAGACGTTGTGATTGGTATGGACTGGTTGGAATCACATGAGGTGATACTCAATTGTAATATGAAACAGTTGAGTTTGATCGATGATGAGGGACATAGATGAGTGATTAAAGGAAGAAACTAGGGAGTTTCCCTACGGTTCATCTCTTCCCTAAAAATACGAAATATTATGCACAAAGGATGCAAGATTTATGAAATATTAGCATTGGATGAAAAGTGTGTGGTGGAAGGATTAGAAAACCTTCTAGTAGTACGAGATTTTATGTATGTTCTCCTAGAAGAGTTACCGGGTTTTTCGCCTGAAAGACAGTTGGAATTTACCATCGACTTAAAACTTGGAACTGAACCGATAGCAAGAACGCCTCACCAGATGTCAACCCTTGAGTTACAGGAGTTGAAAATGCAATCAAAAGAGTATTTAGACCTAGGACTTATACGTCCAAGTGTTTCACCTTAAGATGTGCCTGTTATTTTCATACAGAATAAGGATGGGTCGTGGAGACTATGCATTGACCACTGTCAATTGAACAAGGCAATAATCAAGAACCAATATCTGTTGCCAAGAATAGACGATTTGTTTGATCAAATGAAAGGCATGATGGTGTTTTTGAATATCGAGTTGAGATCAGGGTATTTCCATTTATGGATCAAGGAGGAAGACATTCCTAAGACCGCATTCAAGATGAGGTTTGGAAATTACGGGTTTACCTTTTTACTATTTGGACTGAAAAACACCCCAAGGGTATTCATGAGCTTGATGAATGGGGTGTTCTTCAAATACTTGGACAAGTTTTTTCAAGTACTCATTGACGACATTTTGATATATTCTTGGAATATGGAAGAACATGACAAACATTTGCGCTTAGTAATCTAGTACTTATGATAGAACAAATTATATGGGAAATTGTCAAAATTCTCTTTTTATCAATCAAGGATTCATTATTTAGGGCATGTTATCTTCGACGAAGGTATCACTATGGATCCAACAAAGGTAGATTCTATTATGGAATGGCCTACACCGATGAACGTACCCGAAGTAGGTAGCTTTATGGGTTTAGCAGGATATTATCAATGATACGTCAAAGGTTTTTTGAAGATAGAAAATCTAATTACGGAATTGCAAAAGAAAGAAAAGAAGTTTGTATGGACCGAGAAATGTGTGGAAGCATTTCAAAGGCTCAAGGAGTCATTTATGACAATGCCAATACTAAAATTCCCTGACATGGACAAGGACTTCTTGGTGTGCATAGACGAATCCAAGGAAGGCTTAGGTGGAGTCTTGATGCAAGATGTTCGAGTGATTGCTTACATCACAAGGAAGTTAAGAAAGCATGAGAATAATTGTGTGATGCATGATTTAGAGTTATTGGCCATTGTGTATGTCGTGAGACTGTGGAGACACTACCTGATTGGACAAAAAATTGAACTAAAAATAGACCATTGTGGTTTGCAACACATTTTTACGCAATGTTACATTAATGCATGGCAAAGGCATTGGTCGAAAAATCTTATCGAGTACGATTTTGTGATTACTTACATAAAAGGAACAATGAACAAAGTGGTATATGCGTTGAGTCAGAGACCATGGATATTTTTCATGATACCTCTTTAAACGGATCTTTGTGAAATGATTATAACTATACAACATGATGACGAATGGTATAAAGAGGTTAAGGACCATATTGACTAGACCGTAGGCATATACTTGATGATATTGACCTGATAGGTTTTACGTGTAGGTGTAGAATGGACCGAATTGAGATTTATCGGTAGGCATAGACTGGACCGTATTGACCTCAAAGGTTTTACTGTGAGAGGGAGTAGGAGGAGTAGCATTTTTTTCATTAGTAGTAGTAGATTTTGGATGTTAATGATTGACTTGTTTTGACTGAGTATCAACATGAAAAGTTCCAATCACACCATCATCACCATGAGAAGCTACTAGAGGCGTTGGGGTTAGATTCGTATACGGGTGAAGAGCATCAAGGATCAAGTCATATAACGTGTCCATTTGAGAATAAACAAGATCCAAGTATTGAGCACGACTAATCGTCTGTTATCTAGTGACGACACCTCCCATGGAATCATCAAGGGCTATAGGAATGATTAGTGATTTGGTAAACCAGTCAACCAATAATTGATTAGAAAGGGGGATTTTTATTAATCGTTGTATCCTCCTCCACTCGTGAATATGATCTGAGATGTGAGTAGAAGAATACTTTTTAAATGAAATTAAAATTTTGGTTCATGTCACATATTGTATCGGTAGTTGGTAATGTGTGAAGAAATCCATAGCTAAGGTGATGAAATCATTAAAGAATCCTCTTGGAAAGTCGATGTACCATTTGGTAGTCAAACCCATAAGAGTGTGTTGGAAAAGACGTAATCGAATGGAGTCATCCATCAAGGAGTTGGATGAACACCAAAGATGAAATGTCATGACGTGATTATTTAGGTATTCTCTTGATTGACAGCCAAAATTAGGAATGTCTGATGGTAATTTGGAAATTTTAACAGACCAATAATGAGAATGCAATATGGGATCATTCCAAATCCTATATAAATCCGGTAAATCCAAAGTAGCTAGAAATGGAAATTGTATGTTTACCTAAGGAAACTAGTAATTTTGGGGAGGCAATCCCATAGGTATACCAGTAGGACCATAAGCAATTTGTAAATAGTTAGAGGGTCCTATAAACTTTGGTTGTGGAGGATTTTTAGTCAAGTAGCCAATATTTATTGTTTTTTTTCCATGCCACCTTTGAAAGGAGCATTAGATTGAAAATATTGACCCTGGGTAGGATTTACAATTCCTAGATGAGGCTTCTCAAGATTAGAGGGTACAAAAGAATTTAATTAAGGATTCTCCCCCCAGGAAGTTGTTGATTTCCTTGGAAAGAAAAATTCCAAGGATGGGTTTGTAATCCAGGTGTATACTTCCCGTAAACTGGGTTATGACCCCCAACTTGGGGTTGTCCCCCAACTTGAGGTTGACCTCCAACATGAAGTCAAAAACTAGAAGTAACTGAATGACTTGTTCCTCCAAGTTGATTGGAGATACTTGGGTGATGATGATTAGATCCTCTAGGTGGTGGAGGTATACTAGGCCCCTCGAATAGAACCTGGGTAGGAGTAGGAACAAAACTGCTAGAAATATTATACCTAGGTGGAACAAAAAGACTAGGTCCTCCGGATGGACCCTAGGTAGGATTAGCAATATAAGAATTAAGAGTATTATATCTAGGTGGAAGCGATGAATTTGATCTAAGTAGAAGCGGTTTTCCAATAGGAGCTTGAGTTCTTAGAGAACTTTTGATAGAAATAGGTGTAACTTGTGGGACTATGGTAGAGCTAGTGAGCTGGAAAGGAATAATTGTATGTGTACCAACCAACAACAGGTCTGAAACTGTAGCAACGTTACTTGTTTTGGTAGTAAAATGATCCATAGGTACTATATAAGAAATAGAAGTAATGGTTATGTGTGATGATGTAGATTGGTTTGGACTCATACATAGTTTATCAAAAATATTGTGTCCCGAGGAATTCCTCCAAAAAGAATGCACTGGTACTGAACTAGGATTAAAAATTCCAGAAGTGTTAACCGGAGTTATAAATGATTCACTGTGAAATGGTGGATCATCCACACCAAACTCTATGAAAGGTATCAAATTTATTCTAGTATAGTCTTCTGCAACAATGTCTCCCAAAGAGTTTATTCGGAGAAAAAATGGGTCTCTTATAACATTCAATAAAAGACTTACAGGAAGTGATGATTCGACCAATGGATTAAAACTTCCAATCTCGGAGGATATGTTGTTATTGACTTCTCCTTCAAGAGAAGGACCCTCTGTTGAATTAGGAAGCAAGAGGGTGTATTCTTATGGTTCTTCTAGAGGTAATCTCTGCATCCTATGTGAACGAAGACAGTCGATGTTGGCCGCACCCAAAAAATAATAAAAGACATCTATGGCCAACTAGAGAAACAAACAACACTTCACTAATAAAATTTAGATATCTAGCAGATAAACAAACCTTCTTATTTTTAAATCACTAGTTGGTGATGAAATCCAACGTTGCAAGATCAAGACAAGAAGGGGCTGGGATAAAGCGGGTGGAAAATTTACATTGACAACCTACTTAACAGACTTACACCCTAGTGAAAGATCCCACACATAATCATGGGTATACCCTCCGATGAGCCTTGGTGATTTTAACCAATGTCGATTCCAAGTACCGTGTAGACTTTCCCCTCCATAGTCACCTTGTGTGAAGACCCTATAGAGATAGGATACTAAGGTTACCAATTATGACAATGATGTTTGGGGAAGTAATTGACAATTTGATATACGTGCAAGCGAAGGGTATATAAGCTGGAAACCTCCTTGATAAAGTCTGCACATGATTTTGTTCTCAAGTGACCCCCAATAATATGCGCTTTCACTACACTACAACAAAAAAATAAGGGTGAGTAACTTTGTCAGTCCTAATGCGACCTTGTGATTGATCCTTGTGTTAGAAGGGCTTCCTAGGACAAGATATAGCAAATGGATTTAACTCTCCCTATCACAAGATACTATTGTGTGTTTTGATGCTTTGGAGAGTATTCCTCACTACCTATTCCAAAGTGATATCCATAACGAATGTTGGTGTATAAGAGTTTTATAAAATAAAAGTTACTATATAGATTTTGAAATTATGTTGAATTTTAATGGTTGTTGTTTAGATGAAAAAGGAAGCGGAGATGAAATTGATGAAGTGTTTGACCTTGACTCAACAATATGCAAAGAGAGATGAGATGCAATATTTTTTTTCGATGAACTCTAATTACATAAGAGAGAAGGTTTTCTTTTTCCATAATACAACAA
>JZKD02S1219113.1:20149-38323 GCA_000966675.3 Picea glauca | reverse complement strand
GTCTATTGTGTGAAAATATGGGACTAGTACGACCTATTGATTATGCAAGGAACATGTGTCGTCCTTGGCCAGGGGCCGCACTTGCCACCGCGGGGGGACCAACAACAATAGGAGAGCTTCCAGCTGGTGAGGATGAGAGGGTTTTGAGATGAGTTGAGTGAAACTTTACTTTGCTCACCCGCACAGTCCCTATGGTAGATATTGAGGATCTTCCACCATCTATGTAGCCTCATGTAGTGGGAATACCACATACATGGGCTCGATTGTTTCGGCGTTTGGAAAACACTGTTGATCATTACAACAGGGCCCATAGGCCCTGAGCTTAGTTAGTCTAGACTTTTCAGGTGTTGAGAGCACTACTTGTATATATTTTTTGAGGGAATAAGCCCCATGACTCGTTACTGGTCATACTTTTGAGGTGCTTGTGTCCACCTATGTACTTTGATGATTATGATATTATATGTGGATTTTTATGTCTTTTAGTGTCTTATGGATCATATTTTCCTTTAAAAATGTATTTACATGTTTATGTGTATGTCCTTTCATATGTGTACGAGATGCCAATCTAAAATTTGATTAGCTAGAGTATCTGTAATTTGGTTTAATCTCCTAAGAACATGAAAATATGTAATATAATCAAAGCTTCGTTGTAAGAGACGTACCCTAAGGAATGGTCGGCGTAAATTCGGATCATGAACATGGTAGACTCTATTTAACTGGGACACAACTAGATGAGTGTCTAAATAGACCTGGAGATGAGAGATACCAAATGACAGGGTGTGACGAAGCAACTCAATAACTGCACTATACTCGGTGAAATTGTTTGTGGTTTCACCTAAGCATATACCTCCAGAAGATAATAACTGGCCTCGAGGTATAAAGATTACCCAAGCTGCAGTAGCAAGCCTCCGAGTGTGCTGGCTAGCACTGTCTCTGTACCCAATCAACACCTTGGATTCACTTGACATCTACCACAGTGACGAAGGATAACATAAAAAATGACACGTCCATAATACTAAAAGAAATTAGAAAGTAATAGTACAAAGACTATACATATGTTACAAAAAGTTACCCATGGTATCCTACCTATGAGTAATACTTCTTGAGGTAGAGCCCATTTCTAGGCTCTGCCAAAGCATTTCCCTCAAAGTCAACTAGACGATAAGCACCCATTTTTAGAACATCTTTTATGATGAAAGGTCCGAACCACATGGGTTTGAATTTTCCTGCCCCCAGGGGGTCCTTATGTTGGTCATAGACCAGGACAAGTCACCTTCCGAGAAAATCTGAGGATGAACGAACCGATCATACTGACACTTGACTTTATGTTTGTGAGCCTCATTGCTCAGGGACACATCCCGACGCTGCTCAAGGTATAATAACCATTCTTCAAGTGGAGAAGTGTCAGGAAATAATTGTACTGCCAACTTTAGAGATGAGATCTGACATTCGATAGGTAAGACTGATTCTAATCTTTAAACGAGTTGAAAAGGCAAGAAATTGATTACAGTATTAACAGACATTCGGTAAGACCATAATGCCGAGTATAACATCAAATGCCAATTTGACTTGGCTGAGTTGATCGTTCACTGTAGGATGGTCTTAAGAGACTTATTTACAGCTTCCACTTGACCATTTCCTTGGGGGTAGTAGGGTGACGAATGTTGTTTCCGCAACCCAAGATTTGATGTTAACTTGGTCATCATCTGGTTCTAAAAGTAACTTCCATGGTCAGTGACATTCTCTCTCGGGACACCGATCCTTGCTATTATCTAGTTGAATAAAAAGAGAGACGCAGTCTCTCCATCATCTTTAAGCATTGGCATAGCTTCGACCCACTTCGTGAAGTAGTCTATGGCTACAATGATATAATGGTGCCCCCTTGATGAAGGAGGGTTGCATGTAGTGTAATCAATCCCCCACTTGGTGAAGGGACCAATTGTGATGACAGGAAACATGGGAGTGGGATGTGACCTCATCTTTCGAGAGAAGATCTAACACGAGTGGCACTTCTTGATGGAATCGATACAATCTTTGATTAAAGTCGTCCATAAGTAACTTGCTTGTAAAATCTTTTGGGTTGTTTCCAACCCAAACAAATGACCGCCACATGCTCTAGTATGGAAATCATTAAGCACGATAATTGCTTCTTCGTGAGTGAGACATTGGCGCAGGATGCAGTCTACACCTCTTCGATACAATGTATCATCGAGTATGAGATAATTCTTGGCCTGATGGCATATATGGCGACGCTCATCACGAGAAGCAGAGGTGGGGCACTTCAAAGTCTAGAGATAGATAAGTATATCTTTGTACCAGGGATCCGAAGATGTGATAAAAAAGATATCTCCTCTAATAGGTGACTCTTTGGGCACAACATCACCTAACTCAACCGGAAGTTCTGAAATAAGTTCTGCGAAGACCAGGGAATTTTTGGATTTCGCTGAAACGAAATGTAAGTCAAACTCCTGTAGGAAGACTATCCATCTACTGATCTTTCTGCCTATTATCTGTCATGTCAAAATGTACTGGAATGGATTCACAAAAACAATGACGGTGGTCTTGTGAAATATAACATAATGATGGAACCGTTGAATAGCATGGATTGCTGCCAACACAAGATTTTTTATATGAGAATAATTGAGTTTCGGTCCAACTAAGACTCGACTCAGGTAATAAATCACATATTTTGAGAACAAATAATCTTCCTGAACTAATACCATGCTGATGGTTGACTTTGTTGTAGCCGGGTATAATAAGAAATCTTTGTTATAGTTAGGTGGCTGAAGTAGAGGGGCAGTTGTGAGGGCATGTTTCAATGCTTCGAAAGATCGTTGAGCAACATTGTCCCAATAAAAAAGAACGTCTTTCTTCAGTAAGTGCGTAAATCCCTTTGTGATCTCTGCATAGTTAGGAATGAAAGATCTTAAAAAATTCTCCTTGCCCTGTAGACTCTGAAGTTGAAGGATTGTGCATGCGGGAGGAAATTGAATTATTTCCTCAACCTTGAGAGGATTGACCATGATCCCCATTGTTGACACTATGAAACCTAACAAACATCTCGATGTTACACAAAAGTTGTACTTATTTGGATTCAAGCGAATCTAGAAGTAGCGACATCACTCAAAGATAAGTTGTAGGTGTGTGGGATGATCCATTCCCTTGCGAGATCGAGATGCTAAATCATCTAAATAGGCCTCGACTATATGATTGATATCATGGAAAGAAAAAGACATGGCCCGCTAAAAGGTCGCGCCATAATTTTTGAGACCAAAGGGAATCTTACAATACACGAATGTACCCCATGGACAAATGAATGTTATTTTGTGTTGGTCTTCGGGTTTGATTTGTATTTGATTATATCCTAAAAAACCTTCAATGAAAGAGAAGGCCTCGTAACCTGCACATTCATCAATTATCTAGTCGATGAATGGTGTGGGAAAATTATCTTTTGGATAGGCCTTTCTCAAATCATGGAAGTTCGTACATACACAAATCGTGCCCTGTTTCTTATTGACCGACACAGGATTTGAAACACATTGGGTCAAATGGATAGGATAGATAAAATCGTCTTTTAGTAGTTTTTCAACTTCAACCTTAATGACTACTGCTTTCTTGGGATTAATTGGGTGAAGCTTCTGCCGAATAGGATTTGCATCTGGATAAGTTGTGATTTCATGTTCGACTATTTTTGGATCAATTCCTGGCATTTTCTTGTAAGACCAGGCAAAAATGTTGCAGAATTATTTAAATAGATCTGTGTAGATTTGAGTCTCTTCGGGGGAGCAATCAGCTCCGATGAAAACATTCTCCACGATGCCAAGGGTTCTAGAGATATTGATTAGTATGGTTTCAATGATGGTTTCCATATTACCCTCGGCATAAACCTCATATGTACCTAAAGGATTAATAGGACAAAACCTATCTCTAGTCATAGTCAAGGTGAATTCTCCAACTTTGATTTTGTTTAACTCTAGGAGGAAGTATGATCTGTGATGGTGATCGTCCAAGGGTTTGTCCAGAATAGTGATTGCGTCAATTACTACTTCTTCATAGGGCAAGACTAAGTCCATCGAATAAGTGTCAGTGAGAGAAGCTTGAGCCCAAATAGGCTCTAGAGGCGGATCTAACTCTTGTGTAGGAGTTGGATCTATGTTGGCTAAATATTGTTGGACTAAAGAGTACACTACTTCAGTTGTGGACAAGGGCATGTACATGCCCAGGTTCCCTATCCCTTCCATCATGGTCGATGGGGAAGGAAGTGTCCACGGATCATTGAAGTAAGTCATGTGAAACGACGAAAATTGGAAAATATCAACCTTATGGTGGTCGAATATGCATTTGACATCACCTTGAGGGGGCGGGTAATCGAAGGTACCCATCAAAGATGGGCACAAACCAAATCCTATGTTGACTATGCCGAGGTGGGGATTATCAATCATCGGGACCGCAGATACCCCCAATGAAGGGTTAGGTCTAGAGAAAGACAATTGATCAATGGTCACAATCTGGTCCTCGTGTGGAAACAACAAGACCTGAAAAACTGTAGCAACCACTGCTTGCATGGAATAAGTCCAACTCCTTCCTAACAAGAGATTGTAGTCGAGGGATGCCTCGACTACTTCTACGTCGATGGACATGGTCTTCCCTCCTAACTTCATGGGGAAAGAGGGAATGATACCATGTGGTCGGAATGAACAACCATCGAAAGTATTGAGAAGAGTAGGTGACAGAGAAAAAATGGGCTAGCCAATGACCTTCCAACATGCCAATGACATAATGCATGTCGAGGTGCCCTCATCAACCACCGTGCAGAAAATATTCCATGTAAAATTTTTCATGGGGTGAGCCATTACTATCTGAAATGCTACGTGTTAAGGCCGACGAGGTTTTAAGTTGGTTGTATCTAGCATGATGGTACCCAAATTACAAGTGTCGTTAGATCCTAAAGCAGCTAACAAGGATTTCATCTGGGAAGGGCAGATTTGGAGGACCTCCAAAGCAGACATCGCACAAGGGGTTTGAAACAAATCCTCCACCACAGAATAGTTCTTGGCGACCCTTGCATTGGGGTTGTGAGAATATTTTTTTAACATGCCTTTTGGGATGCATGTCCTTGTGTAACCCAAAGTCTTATCGATCTAGAGAGGAAGAGATGGGAGTTTAGCTTCTTTGCCCTTCTCAGAAGTGCTTTTTTTACTGTAGTCATGCGATGTAGTCGACATAAAAGCGTCACCCTTCATCATATACACATTCATGGATGCGGGATTGTTTGAATACGGAGAGGGTCCTTGATTTCCCCTTACGCACTTGTAGAGGCTTGGGTTAGGTTTTTCCGATGTTGAAATGGATTGGTTAACACGAAAAGATGTTGTTGTGTCATAAACTTTTGGGCCTCTGTAAGATGAGGACATTGGTGGGTCAGGTAGTCTTTTGTGCACAGGTTGCACGGATACCTCACCTTTTGTTTCTCAGTGTTTCCCCCGCCAACATTACCAGTGGGTTTCTTATCCTCCTTACCCTTCTTTTGTTGTTTTTTCTTTCCTTCAGGCTACTGGGTGGCATTTGGATTTGTCAATTACAATGTGTGTACATCTGACATTTTAGTAGGGGGAGCAGCCAAAATACTAGTTTGGTTGGCCGTTGTGTGTTGTATAGACAAATTTTGCAATTGCTTCATCAGTTGCTCAACGAGCTTTGTTTGTGCTGAACCAACAATACCATCGGCATGTGGTCTAGCTCTTTGTCTTGTTTTATCAAGTATTGAGCATGGTGCATATGGAAAGATCTCGTATAATAAACCAGGCTAAGAATATATTAGCTCAAGTTGTTGAGCTCTCATGATGGCATCTTCTTCGGAAAACACTCCCGACGTCGTGACTTCTTTGGATAACTATGGGACCAAAGACTTAAGAAACCACTCGAGCATGAACGTTGGTGGGACTGGCACCTTAATTAAATTCTTTCGGCATCTCCATTCTCGGATGTGATCAGAGATATGATCCTCTTTTGTCTGTGAGAAATTCAGCAGCAATTCTATGCCAGTGTCGTATCTCAAAGGTAATTGGAAATGGTTTAGGAAATCCATTGCCAATTCACCGAAGGAAGATTATCTGGAGCGGTCGATCTCAATGTACCATTTTGTGGCACTCCCAATGAGAGTACATTGAAACAATCTCAACTGTATGGATTCATCTTTCAACGAGTTAGACGAGCACCAAATATAGAAGGTGGTCACATGATCCCCTGGATCTTCGTTATGGTTGGCTTTGAATTTTGGTATGTCCAAAGGAATCTTTGTTGTCATAGGGGGCCAACGTGGATTGTGACAGATAGGGTCATTTAACAATCTCGTCAAATTTGGAAAATGCAAGGTTTCTAGGAAATGTAGTTTGGGTTGTTGGTGATAACAATGGAAAAAGGGACCTGGAGTTTGACTGGCACTATGTTGCTAGGAAAAGTTCAACTACTGACCTGGGTTCTGGTAAAATCCATGTCCATGACTAGCATATGGATTCCACATGTGAGGAGACATCATCGACTGATTCCCAAAATAGGACATAGATGGTTGGGCATGCATTTCATTTAGAGGACTTTTGGAAGGGTTGCCCCATGCCGATCCCATGGGAATAGGTATAGTACCTTGTTTGGGGTTCCATTCGTTGTGAAAAGAACTGCCCCAGATCGGCATTCCTGATGAGGGAATTGATCCCTACCAAGAATTCCAAGGCCCAGATGTGGAAGAAGTTCCTGGGTTTTCCCCCTATACAGGAATAGTACCCTGCATAGTAATAGGTTGTCTGTAACCGGGATTTCCTCCAATCGAAAAAGAAGCTGACGAGAAAACGTTGTTACCAAATACACCGAATAAAGAAAATGGTGTCAAAACTACCAGAATTTTATGCAAAGGTGGTCCTTGAATCACTTCTCCAAACAAAATATGGTGTGTAGGTGGCCCAACAGATTGTTGGTGGGTGCCACTGAGTGAAGAGGACGAAGGAGGTATATGACCTCTCCCATAAGGGAAAGCATTAAAAGAAGTTGAAGTGCCCCCCATGTGGCCTTGTAGAGGAGCGTTAGAGATCCATACCCCCAGACCTAAAGTCTGTGAATTGGAGTAGGAAAGTACAAGACTTGTACCTGAGCTAGGCATCCCATATGAGAACGGAGGGCCTGTCGCACTTGGTGTGAAAAGGGTTGTGGCCACCGCCATAGACGAGATCAGACCACTCTGCGAGGTAGAGGTGGTTGATACCATGGTGGCTCGGACTGGTGATGGTGGGTTAAGAGGTGGAAATTCTCCTGTGGTGACAACCGTAGTGGGAATTGAATAATTCCTAGAAGGAGCGACAACATTTGTTTCCATTGCTGAGTGCGACATTGCCTGACACTCGTAAGGGTGAATCAGTACGATGAGGGGTGTCGAGAGATCAGTGGTTGGAGTTTCAGGTTGACCAAGGGCTTTTGTTCCAAAGACCAAAATGGTCATTTCCTCTAGATGTTGGTCAGGCACAATTTCTTATGACCTAGTCACTTCAAAAGACCCTTGTTGGTCTAGCTTTCGCCTTAGTGGTGGTGGGGGTGGCTCCATTGTAACCAGTGATAGGCCCAGAAGCATTTGTGACCGGTGGAGCTCGTGATCCTCCACTGTGTGAGAATATCAAAGACACCCTAGGGATTTCTATTCATTCAAAAAACAACACACACTAAAAAATTCCCTCCAAGATAAAACAAGGAAATACTAAACTAATTGGAAGAATAGTTACAACAACCAACACTAGAGAAACTTAACGGTGCAAGTGCAACTCGAACATGGAAGCACCCTCTGGGTATACTCTACAAAGCATGGCCTGATGTTTGTCCTAGGTACCATGGTATACCCTCGCAGTCATCTGTGTATGTCTCTAAAAGCTAGGAAACTAGGTTGCCAGCACACGAACAGTCACCAGGCGGGTATAGTCGAAAGTCGAGTAGACCACAAGAGTAGGGTATCGATCCCGAAACTTATCAAGGGTATCAAAGGCAAGTTGTCTACAAGACAATTGAGGACATTGAATGGACTCAAGATCCATGAATCTACGTGGTAAATGCAATCGACGGAATCCCAAGACAAGCCCACTATATGTGTTCTCCACTACGATTGGTCCATCTTTGGAGGGCTTATCTCCGCTACCTTTCCGCACGTGACCTCGTTTTTAGCCCCTGTGTTAGATTGGCGTCCTAAATAACTTTCACGATACTAGACTTTGACACTCCCTATCTCAGACTCCAATGTTTGATTTTAATGGCCTTGAAGAGTTTCCTCTCCAACCTAATTCAAGGCCCTAACCTTAAACTAGTTGGTTGACCCTAAAAACATAAAATGTCTAATGAATTTTAGATTTAGCGTTAATTTTTATTGCTTGTCTTAAGTCAAAGGTTATGAAAGTGAAACTAGTGATGTTTGAAAGACGAGAGAAAAATAAATAGAATGCTGGAAACAAAAAACCTTCACTTAACTCAAATTTAAAACAACTTTTCAAACTTAAAAAATTTCTAAGATCTTTGAACAACAAACTCAAAGAAGGATTTCACTCGACTACAAGCTACTTATGATATAAGTAAACCATCAATAACTTATGAAAGAAAAGACTTTTCCCTGGTTACTAATGCAAAACAACACTTTTTAACCAAACAAAGAAATAAAATTCTTCTTTTTTTATCTGAATGCTCACAAAGAAAAAAAAGGAAAAATATCAACAAGTCAAAACCAAGAAAACTTCTTGCCTAAGATAAAATCGCAAAGAGACACTTTAAAAATCACACACAAGAAAATTAAAATTCGACTCTCACACTTGTCTAAAAACCCTATAAAAGAAAATTTCGAAGAAAAACTTCTTAATGAAAAAGAAAGCTATTGTTGTGATCAAACCTAAGTTACTGACCACTATGATAGAGACCCAAAAACTTGAGAGGTATAACTCTTGTCAGAGGAAAGGATGATTGACTCACCTTCAACAAAAATTTTCTCCACAAGCACACTACTGACATTTCAACAACAAGCATGTGCATGCGAGCTGTGGAAAGTTAGAGCGCGTGTGCATGTGTTTTGGCCTTATACAAGCCGCGTGTATCCCTAAAACTCTGAGACAAATGAGAAGCCAAGCAATTCAACCCAGGTAGAGACTATTGGTATTGAGAACCAGAATCTGTTGAAGACTTAGACACTTACTTTAACAGAAAAAGGAAAACAATTCAAGGAAAACTTCACAAAACAAACCAATTTGAGGTGAAACCTAAGCTATAGAATGCAAACAACAAAGAATAGAAAGAGTTGCAAAAAACCCCTGAGAAGGACTAATTCTGACAGGGAAGAGGATCACTACCTCTCTAAAAGAAATTTTCTCGAATTATACACGCGACTGACACTTCCTTAGCTAGCGTGTACACGTGGTCTGTGAGAATGTAGGGCACGGGTACACACGTGAAGATCTTATACAGGTCGCGTGTACCTATGTGGGTCTCAAAAAAAAAATACAGTCAATAAAGGAAACAAAGATAATTGGTATGGAAGACTAGAATCTCTGTTAGCTCAAACTTTTGCAGAAACTTTAAAAAACAGGAAATGAAACGAGTTCTTAAAAATATACCAGACAAAACATTCCCAAAAACCCTAGATAATCTCCAGTATGGTCACCAATTCTGCTGTGAGTGGGAAATCCCTATATGGACTAGCACTTAGGGTTTTATCATGCATGTAGAAAAGACCTAAAGATTCCTACTTTCCACCATTGTCCTAGACCTAATCCCCATTATTCTTAAGAAAATACGTAGTTAAGAAGATCAAGTGAACATACCTTATTTTGGGCATTTGATATCGATCATTTTTCATGCTTGATCACTCTTTGACTACAGTTCTCCTCCCAAGGCTAACCTGCATTCACACAAGACAAACAAAGAACTCCACGTGCATTTGATCTACAGATTAATGGGTTAGAGATTCAATCAACATGTATGCAATAAACCATGAAAACCTCATATGGTGGGATGGGAAAAATACTTCTTTATTATTAACTTCAACAAATCAACTTACAATGATGAAGCTGGCCACTACTCCACGAACCTGGTCCTGGGCTTCTCTTCAACTGTCCTCCAACTTCTTTTCTCTATATTTATCTTTGCACAAGGATGGCTAAAGGTTGGGACAAAGGGAATGCACAATCAGGTATAGTTTCTTTGCTATGATTCTCCTCTTCCAAATGGGATCCCTAACCCTTCTTTTATAGGCTAGAAGAAGCTAGGTATTTGGTCGAACTTCCAGCCATGCATGGCCGAAAGGTTTAGTTAACTCACCCAAAGCTATATGTTCCATTAGCAAATTTCCCTTTTTTGTGCTTTTGTAGGTACACGTGGGCTGTCTTGGGTCAGCTAGCATATACACACGTGTAGTAATGGACCAAGGCGCATGGGCCTTTATAAAAGGGGTTTTTAAGAAGAGTTGTTCAATAGTGTTTTGGAAAAGAAGGAATCTAAGATGTCTTGATGCTAGGTCAGAATGTCATGTGCAAATTAGGGTTATAACAGATGCCCACTATTGTGTGAGGTCAGAAGAGCATATGATGGCTGAAATACATTAACAATATTCATTGATGTGTCGAACAAGTGAGCCTAGGGACCCGAAATCGGGAGGTTTCGTCTACACAAATAACAATTGTCTCACCAAGGTGGGCATACCCATGCTCGGGAAAAAATAAAATCATGGATACCAATCAAATACATTGTAGATCCATGTCATATAACTATATAAAGTGTAGCCATGAGCAATACACAACAAAGCTACATCTCGAAATAAAAAAGATATACGTGTAGAGTATCCATCTTCTTAGAAGCTGATAAGGCCTGATGGCTGGAGATGAGGTCTTCAGAGCTCAAGGAACAATTTCAAAATCTTTAAAACTCGGGTAGGAGTGTAATATGAGTGTACGACTTCATTACCCAGAGGTCTTTGATGACTCGTCGGTCATGTACTAGAGAATCTTGATGATCAGACTGAAGGCTTTATTGATTTCGAACAAAGACTTGATTGGATGTTCAGGATGGCTAGGTATGAGGGCAAGAGACAAACTGCAGAGGCGCTGACTCAGGCTTGGTAAAATATTCCCTTGGACAATAGCATGACAAATGATGAGACTCAGACAGCATGGCATTAACATAAGTTTACGAGGAAGGAGGCAATGCAAACTCCCCATATGTTTGGAAGAATAACCAAATAGAGGAGGGCATAGCTCTATGTAGTGAGAATAGATTCCTAAGGTTTTATTAAATCCCATAGTTTGAAAAACAAATAAACAGATGTGCTTTATCCAAAGGCAACTCGTTATGATGCCAATAAAGAAAATACTTTTCCCTTCCTCTTTTTAGGGTATATTTGATTTATTTTGTCTTTTTCAATAATTTTGGAAAAAGAATAAAATAATGTTACATTACAAAGGAGGAACGAGTGTTGCAAACATACAAGTTCAGGGCGCAGAGACAAGAATGATGTTCAAAGTAAGGACACACGTGAAAAATCCTCCATGGGCCAAAGGTATCAAGACACAGAGGAAAAGTGCTACAGGGCTTGCATATAAGGAATGCTTTAGATGGATCAGTTGAGAGCAACATGGAGCCGACATTAGGCCAAAGATGTAGGTATGCAAATGTGATTAATACAACACACAATGGTAAATTCCTTTGATGTGAATTTAACGAGCCCATAGAAGGTAAGCTTGGTGGTTTTTCATATTTACAGAGCCTAAAAAAACATAAAAGGAGACTCCACTGGGGTACCTTTTTCGAAGGTAGCCTAGTCAGTTCGAAAAAGGGGTAAACTAGCACCGAAAAGACATCTATTCAAAACCATTTTAACGAGTGTGATAAAGACAAGATCACTCAACCATTTTTTCATTTTTAAGGGGTGTAAAAAAATATTAACTATGGACTCTGTCAGGAATGTTCTTCTAGACCATTTTAGTTGAGTGTGAAAGAATAACAACACTTGGCGATCTTTTCAATTTTAGGGAGTCTGAAAAGAGCTTAACTATGGACTCCGTGAGGGTTCCATTTTCATACATTTAGTCACTCAGGCCAAAAAAAGGGTTAAAATGATACCTGATAGTACTCTTCTAGAGAACTGAAGTTCCTTAGAGTATACCTCTGTTTGTACAATTGACTGTCTAGACCCAAAAAGGGGTAAACTACCACCGGATAGATGTGACTTCAAATTTTAGTTTAACGAGCATGAAAGGCCACAATATCGCTCGACAATCTTTTCATCTTTAGAGTGTTTTAAATGGGCTTAAAAGAAGAGTGAAAAGGAATCATGCAAATGAGGCTCAAACTCGTAATCAGGAAAAACAACAAGGACTCTCGATCCTACATTCATTAGTGACAACATGAACACCATAACACAACCAGGATCCACCTAAGGTATCCATGTTCCGATAATCTCTACCACCAAATCATGACACTTCTAAAGAAACAATGATGGTGTTGTGTCGCAACCTGATGGGATCGATCCTATGGAAAAGGGATAAATAAAACAAAATACAAAAGTCAGGGTGGAAGCCTAACCTACATGCTCAAGTTGATGATCTGAGGTTTTTCCCATGGACCATCAAAAGTTACCCAAAACTCCAAAAAAATGTCTTGATACCCGATCATACCCTTCCAATGCAACTCCTGAATCACTCTAAATGGTTTTTGGTTTAAATAAATTTATAAGGGGGACCCAAAAAGTGAAAAAAAGAGGCCAAAAAGTCTATAAATAGAAGTGAGCAGCTCATTATCACTATTGTTGATTTGGAAATTGACTCTGGAGAAAAAAACCCCTTTGATAAAAGTGGTGATTCCAAGAGCTACAGTGGACGAAATGACCATCTGTCTGGACCAAGTAAGTATAAAATCTTTCCTCTTGTAATTTAAATCTTTATTTATGCTTTTGGTTTCAATTTTTGGGGGGGCGTCAACCTTCAAAAGGTTGGCCCTAGGTCCACGTGGGATGTCTTATGATAGGCCGCGTGTACATTTGGGTAGAGGAAAAAATGCACATGTTTACATGCGACGATCATCATTACAACTCGCTTGGACCCCCTTATTAATGAAAATTAAAAAAAAAAAAGAACAAGGGTTGACCCTCCTGAACTTGGTGTTTTGCAGGATGTATGTTCACTGGAGGGAAAGAGAGCATGAGGAGGTTAGTGAGTTGGTTGGGGAAGAACCCAATGTTGTTGTTGCCTTAATGCAATGTGGGCTGCTCAAGTTCTTCCTATGTCCTTTTATGCGGGCACAACCTAGGCTTCTGAATGCCTTGGTTGATTATTGGCATCCTGATGCAGAGGCCTTTATGTTAGAGGGGCAGTCACTAGTGCCCACAATAGAGGACATATATTTTTTGACTGGCCTCTCCAGGGGAGGGGAACCATTCAATTTCTAAACATTTCCTTCAGGGCCTCATAACATATAGGAATTGATAGGAACTTATTGTGAGGTTGGTACAGACCGATCGAGCTCATAGGTGCCCATAAGCAAGATCATAGACTTATCGTTGCAGGCGATTGTGTTGCTTATTAGGTGGATGACTGGTTCTGTGACTCTACATCAGGCATCCCATGCACATATGAACTATGCAGTCGAGTGCTTAAATGCACAAATATTTGACTGGAGCACTACACTACTAGATTGTATGAAGAGGTAGCTTATAGATTGTCAGTTGTGGACGCAGAGGAACTTCAAGTTCAGGATGATTCTATGCGCTTTCTTCTTTGAAAGAGTTTCGAGTTTTAGTCCTCGAGTGGTGGTACGAGGACATTAGGCCTATATTTCTGTGGTTTGTAGATGGGCAATGTTACTGCCATGACAGGGTGGTGGAAGGACCAATGAGTCCTTTGATGATGATTTCTTCACTTGGTTGTCGTGACAGATCCTAGTCATAGAGGATTACCCTTATGTTGGGATTGATTTCTCGAGAGATCCTGAGATACTAGTACCTCCTGGTGAGGAGCGAGGAGAGATGGGTAAGTTTGCATCGTTGTTTTGTTTGTTTGTTCTTTTGTTAAACATATGTAATTTTTATGGTTTTTTTTTTATATATCATTTTTTTTATACCATAGTATTTGATGGATATGTGTCTATTGTGTGCAGATGTCGGACTAGTGTGATCTGTTGATTATGGGAGGAAAAAGCATCGTCCTCGGCTAGGGGCCACACCTATCGTTGTAGGGGGGATGATTCAAGGGAAACTTTAATTTGCTCACCCACATAGTCCCTATGGTAGAGATTGAGGATCTTCCACCATCTATGCAGCCTCATGTAGTGGGGACACCACATACGTGGGTCCGATTGTTTCGACATTTGGAAAACATTGTTGATCATTACAACAGGGCCCATAGGCCTTGACCTTAGTTAGTCTAGACTTTTCAGGTGCTGAGACAACTACTTGTATATATGTTTTGAGGGCATAAGCACCATGACTCGTTATTGGTCATACTTTTGAGGTGCTTGTGTCCACCTATGTACTCTGATGATTATGATATTATATATAGATTTTTATGTCTTTTTTTGTCTTATGGATCATATTTTCCTTTAAAAATGTATTTACATGTTTATGTGTATGTCCTTTCATATGTGTGCGAGATGCCAATCTAAAATTTGATTAGCTAGAGTATTTGTAATTTGGTTTAATCTCCTAGGAACAGGAAAATATGTAATATAATCAAAGCTTCGTTCTAAGAGACATACCCTAAGGAATCGTCAGTGTAAATTTGGATCATGAACATGGTAGACTCTATTTAACTGAGACACAACCAATTGAACACCGAAATAGACCTGGAGATAAGAGATACCAAATGACAGGGCGTCATGAAGAAACTCAATAAATGCGCTATACTCGACACAATTGTTTGTGGTCACCTAAGAATATACCTCCGGAACATAATAACTGGCCTTGAGGTGTAAAGCTTACCCAAGTTGCGGAGGCAAGCCTCCGAGTGTGCTGACTAGCACCATCTACGCACCCAATGAACAACTCAGATTCACTTGACATCTTCCACAGTGACAAAATATAACATCAAAAATGACACATCCATAATACTAAAAGAAACTACAAAGTAATAGTACAAAGCCTATACATATGTTACAAAAAGATACCCATGGTGACCTACCTATGAGTAATACTTCTTGAGGTAGAGCCCATTTCTAGGCTCTACCAAAGCATTTCCCTCAAAGTCAACTACATGATAAGCGCCCTTTTTTAGAACCTCTTTTATGATGAAAGGTCTGAACCATATGGGTTTGAATTTTCCTGCCCCCAGGGGGTCCTTATCTTGGTCATAAACTAGGACAAGGCCACCTTCTAAGAAAATCCGAGGATGAATAGACCAATCATACTGACACTTGAATTTATGTTTGTGAGCCTCGTTGGCCAGGGATGTATCTCGATGCTACTCATTGAGCCGCTCAATGTATAATAATCGTTCTTCAAGTGGAGAAGTGTCAGGTAAAAATTGTACTACCAACTTTAGGGATGGGATCTGACATTCGATAGGCAAGACTGCTTCTAACCCATAAACGTGTTGAAAAGGTGAGAAACCAGTTGTAGTCTTAACAGACGTTCAGTAAGCCCATAATGTCGAGTATAACATCAAATGCCAATTTGACTTGGCTGAGTTGATCATTCATTGTAGGATGGTCTTAAGAGACTTATTGACAACTTCCACCTGACCATTTTCTTGGGGGTAGTAGGGTGACGAATTTTCTTGCTGCAATCCAAGCTTTGATGTTAACTCGGTCATCATCTAGTTTTGAAAGTGACTGCCATGGTTAGTGACAATCTCTATCAGGACATCGAACCTTGCTATTATCTCGTTGAATAAAAAGAGAGCCACAGTCTCTCCATCATCTTTAAATGTTGGCATAGCTTCCATCCACTTCGTGAAGTAGTCTATGACTACAATGATATAACGGTGCCCCCTTGCTGAAGAAGGGTTGGATGTAGTGTAATCAATCCCCCACTTGGTGAAGGGACCAACTTTGATGATAGGAAACATGGGAGTGGGATGTGCCCTCATCTTCTGCGAGAAGATATGACATGAGTGGCACTTCTTGACCGACTCGATACAATATTTGATTAGTGTCAGCTAGAAGTAACCTGCTCGTAAAATATTTTGCGTTGTTGCCAACCTAGATAAATGACCGCCACATGCTCCGGTATGTAAATCACTATGCGCAATAATTGCTTCTTCGTGAGTGAGACATCAGTGCAGGATGAAGTCTACACCTCTTCGATACAACATATCATCAAGTATGAGATAATTCTTGTCCTGATGGCATATACAATGATGCTCATCACAAGAAGTAGAGGTGGGGCACTTCAAATTCTGGAGATAGATAAGTATATATCCATACCAGGGATCGAAAGATGTGATCAAAAACATATATCCTCTGATAGGTGACTCTTCAGGCACAACATCACTTGACTCAACCAGAAGTTCTGAAATAAGTTCTACGAAGACCAGTGAATTTTTTTATTTCCCTGAAACGAAACCTAAGTCAAACTCCTAGAGGACGACTATTCATCTATTGATATTTCTGCCTATTACCCGTCGTGTCAACATGTACTGGAATGGATTCACAACAACAATGACAGTGGTCTTGTGAAACAAAACATAATGATGGAACCATTGAACAACGTGGATTTCTACCAATGCATGTTTTTTGATATGAGAATAATTGAGTTCTGGTCCGACTAAGCCTCGAATTAGGTAATAGTTCACATATTATGAGAACAAATCATCTTCTTGAACTAATACCATGCTGATGGTTGACTCTGTTGTAGCTAGGTATAATAATAAATCTTTTTTATAGTTAGGTGGCCGAAGCAGAGGGGCAGTTGTGAGGGCATGTTTCAATGCTTCGAAAGAGCGTTGAGTGACATCGTCCCAATAAAAAGGAACGTCTTTCTTTAGTAAGCGCATAAATCCCTTTGTGATCTTGGAATAGTTAGCGATGAAATGTCTTAAAAAAATTTCCTTTCCCTGTAGACTCTGAAGTTGAAGGATTGTGCGTGGGGGAGGCAACTGAATTATTGCATTAACGTTGAGATAATCGAACATGATCCTTGTTATTGACACTATGAAACCTAACAAACATCCTGATGTTACACAAAAGCTGCACTTATTTGGATTCAAGTGAATCTGGAAGTAGCGACTTCACTCAAAGATAAGTTGGAGTTGTGTGGGATGATCTATTCTCTTGCGAGATCGAGATGCTAAATCATCTAAATAGGCCTTGACTATATGCTTGAGATCATGGAAAGAAAAAGACAAGGCCCACTGAAAGGTCACGCCAACAATTTTGAGACCAAAGGGCATATTACGATACACGAATGTACCCCATGGACAAATGAATGTCATTTTGTGCTAGTCTTTGGGTTTGATTTATATTTGATCATATCCTAAAAAATCCTCCATGAAAGAGAAGGCCTCACAACCTACACATTCATCAATTATCTAGTCGATGAATGGTGTGGGAAAATTATCTTTTGGAGAGGACTTGTTAAAATCATGGAAGTTCGTACATACATGAATAGTGCCCTATTTCTTATTGACCGGCACAGGATTTGACACCCATTGGGTCAAATGTATAGGCTAGATAAAACTAGCTTCTTGCAGTTTGTCAACTTCAACCTGTTGACGGGCGAAATTGACTGTCCGTCAACTGGAAGAGTGGATCCGGTCCGGGGTTGTCTAATAACCCAAGCCATTTGGGATAACCCACCCTGATGGGTTTAGTGGCTCCATTAGCCGATCTAAGTCCTAAGAAAACAAAAAGAAAACTACTCTAAAATTACTATTCTAACTAAAAATAACTATTAAAACAAACTAAACAAATCTAACTATTATATATACAATCTACTATCTAATACTATGCTAGCTCTAAGAAATTAAATATCTAACTACTAATAGAAATAAATATTATTCACAAATGTACAATATTTACAATTTATAGATTTGAATGAAAAACTGAAAAACTCATTTGTATTCTGTCCTAAGACAGCGAGAGCTATTGTTTTTTTTTATTTTTACGATTTTATGAAAAAGAAATAAAATAAAAACTATCTAAATTAAACAACTAAAATACTAACTCTAACTACAAATC
>JZKD02S1219113.1:7951-19198 GCA_000966675.3 Picea glauca | reverse complement strand
AATTAATTAAATTCACACTATTAAACAAATATCTAATTTCTATTTGAAATACAAACGAATCATTCAAATCAAAATTGTTATACTAATTTCAGAGCAAACAAGACTAAGATCAATCAAATGATTACGAAGATGTATGTAGTCTGTTTCATTTGTTGTCACAAAACCGGGTAAAAGGAATCGTATTGGATAACTCAACAACAATGAAATCGTTTCACGGACCAATTGAAATCAACACAAATAGTTTCTTCAGTTATCCACAAGATCCCTTCGAATCCAAACCAAATCAGCAAGATCATTTTCAAATTTGATATAACTATATTAAATATAAACGATCATGCTAATCACTTGCAAATCAAATCAAAATAGGAACGAATCAAAATGGTTTGAGGCTGGCAGAATCGTTATGAATTAACACTATTTCTGTGATTTTTGCAAATAGATCCTCGACATAGGCTAAATGAGAATATCGATTCCATACAAAACAGAGTTGTTTTTGCCAAATCGAAGTCGAACAGAGTGGTATTCCTAAATTAGAAGATTACATCATATTTATTAAACCAATCATTAATAATGACACATAAGATATTAAAAAATCATAACAATTCAAGCTCATGAAATCGTTCCAAAATGACCCAATAAAAACTAAATCAGAGCCGATATGATCCAACCACAACGAAATCATACCAAATCAAAACATAGACGTGCTCTAATTTTAGCATAAATATCTCCTATACAGGTCAGATGCAAACAAAATTCAAGCGAAAGCAAACTTCATTGATCACATTAATTCAAACTAACAGAAAGTTTCTAAAGGAAACCACACCAAGTCAAAACCAATCGATCGCTTCTACTAAGCTGGGCATGACAAATTGTATAACCAAATCATATGTACATTTAATTTTAGTAAAATAATCCTACTGTACAGGGTTCATACATAACCATTTTTTATAAACAAACTGTAACAAAGTCATTTCGAATAATGGACAAAATCAACCGTAAACCAAAACTCGATTCATTATATTAATCCAAGCAATTGATAAAACGAAATTGATATCGAAATTCACACCTGGATAATGAGCAGACAACTAGGTCATGATAGTTTGGAATTGATGAAGGCTGTAGCCGATTCGACATTCCTAAAAATGATGGAAGAAGTGGTTTTCTGCTTCTTGTCGTTAGCTTGAAGCTTGTCCCTTTCATTTGTCAACACTGCAAATTGGTTTTCCAATGATTTGATTTTCGACTGTAATAAGGGAACGTCGGTATAGTAGAGTTCCAACCACACATTACACTGGGTGCATGACGACTGCCCGAGCTTCAGAAATGCAGGTGAGGGTTTATTTAAATCATTGAGGGTTTCATTAGGTAGCTTGATCCCTAGGTAGCTAGGATTGTTCCTTAGGCAAGGGGGTAAATTAGAAACAAATGCATAGGGTGGCCTGGAGCACAGACCTTGGGAGTAAGGGTACTCACTAGCTAGGAAGCACTTGATGTCAGAGTCTGAGTCTTCGCTGAGGACTATGGGATTTTTATCAACACTAGGTTTAGGTTTATTCTGGGCAAGTCTCGATATAAGTCGAGGATTCTTTTTACTTTTGTCATCGATAGTAGGGTTACCCTTGACCTTCTTGCTCACAGGATTTTTACCGGCCTCTGTCTTGTCTATTATGATGTCGGTAGGTCAATATAAGGGTTGACCGAGGGTTTGGGAGAGGGTACAAGGGCTTGAAATGGCACGGGTGGCCTGACCTTAGTCTCACTAACCACAGAATTATCAATTTGGACCGACTCTGAATCAACAAAACCATTCCGAGACAGAAAAACTTGCCAACTATCGCCATGGAGGTTTAAATGATGAACGACGATGAGTCTGATCAGGCTGTGGTGAAACAAGATACTATCTACCTTCTCTCGTTTGAACCTCTTAGCCATTTTATAAAGACTACACTGGAAATAAAATGGCATATTCAATGGATAACCCATGAAATTCATTAACATTCGAAGGTGATAAAGAAAAAACTAGTCCATACCGATCCTCACAGGTCACAAATTGTTTAACCACTATCAAAAGATCATGCCACCTTGGTTTAAGCATGGAAATAGGCATTCCTTTGTCACATGATGTGATCTTTCATGATAGAAATAGTAATGGCCATGGAACCTCTTCAACTTTAGAGTTTTTAAACCATCGCTGGCCCATGGTTGCTAATCCTGTGGTAGAGGTGATGAACTCTTCACTGATTTCAAATTGAATGTCACCTACTTTGTCCCTACACCCATCAAAGGTAAGGGTGAATTGTTGTACAACAAACATATTAAAACCATCGAACCTCTGTACAAACATGAGCCAACCATTATCTTGTAAATCTTTCCGGGCATTATCGAACAGTAGCAGGGCTTGACTACCATTCGTCTCTATTCGCACCATCGGTGCCATAGAGAGGAACACACAGTAAGTGATGTGAACAATCCAGGGTTTGAATCATAGCATACATAGGGGTGGAACACTCAAGGCTTACCTGATGCTAGCAGAGGTGGAACAGGGATAAGGGTAAGCATTAATGACATATCGTGCGAAGGTGGTGGAGCTATTTCTGCTCATACAGAATAGTCATTACCATGGTACAACCACCGACACTTAAACTATTCAAATCACAACGCATATGTTACAACTATACCACTTCAATCAATCAATCGAAAACTTTGGTAAGTGGATTGGTCATTCGCGTGAACTAAAGTTATACCATAGTTTTAAAACCAAACAAATGAATCAAAATCAATACCAAGTGTTGTATGAAACGATTAACACCAAGGGTTTAACCAATCTTCCAAGTGAATTGATTTGAATCAAATAACATGTAAATCCAATCACCAATGCATCACAAACTCAGTCACTCATGAAACAAAACTGTATAATCAATCAAAGAATGTCAAATGAGTACATATCAAGAGGTGCTTTGCCAACTGCATAATGATAAGTAAAATGTAAACGCAATGGGTATATCGACAAGAATGATAACGACAATTCAGTGAAGATTTTAATGTGACTTCGAAAGACCAGGTTTTCATGCTTACAGTCATGAAAACAAGAGCGAATAGAAGTGTTGTTTATTTGAGAATTGCGACGAAAAAATTAAGGTTTGCAAAACACTGGTGTAGGCAGCTTATAAGTATAGTAAAAAAAGGTGAATTGGCTGCCAACAATGGAGACATATTTGTAGAAGCAGTTTTCTCTGCCAAAAGAGAAAATTCAGATTAAGACAACAATTATAATTCCAACTGAAAAACAACAACCAGAAAATCGTATAAACATCACCATTAACCAACTATTCCAGTAGTGTTTTTAAAAGATGAAAACTGATAACAGTATTAAGACCAGCGAGTCATGAAATTAAAGAAAAAATATCCAATATTGTTGACAGAGTCACTGCTGCCAGCAAGCATCCATAGCCTCGATAGGGTTTCCTTTTAACCCACTCTGACATCTTTATCCTGCCAAGAAGTTCTAGATCAGAATAAAGGACATTTTATGGTTAAGAGGTTTCTTATTTGCAAATTTTCATATACCCGACATTGCTTCGCTGGCAGCAGGCCTATTCAGTACCCTGACGAAGTTGTCTTGGCATCATGAATGCATTTACCCACTTCCATCATACCTGTTAAGCATCCCGGTGGGTTTACAAGCACTTCCCACAACTCTATTTATGATTTATTTTGTTTTCTTTTTCAAAGATATATAGTTGAGCGGGGTGATGCTGAAAATCATGATATTTTAACACATTTTTTTCAGACCTCATCAGAATTTTTTTTTAGAACTGTCCTTTATTAAGATCCAAAGATTTTTTATTTACAAAAACAATTTCCTAAGGCAGGGAGACATATTCTGAGTCATTCCCTTAAGGAAAAGGGACAGCGTAAAAAGATAATAGATGATTCAACTTCTTTCAAACAACAGACTTTTTGCCAACACAAATATAAATTTCAGAAATATACAATTGATGTTTATACAATTTTCTTAGCAGTTATTTCAGTGAAGGGATTTTTTGTTTTCTTTGTTTGAATAGCTCAATATACAGGTATGTGTATTTCTAAAAACACAAACTGATAAACTCAAAGGGGAAATCAAAAACAAAAAGCAAACGAAAAAGAAAACAAAAGCAAAATATGTACATAATATACAAGGATTTCTTTCAAGAAAAATATATTTTCATGGCTTGGCCATTCACCGGATAGGTGTCAAGCTGTCCTTCTAGATTTTGCAATTGAAAAGAACTGGGACCCAACTTTAGAAACAATTAAAAACGGTCCAAGCCATAAGTTTTGAAATTTCGTGTGGTCTCCCTTTCCCTCATGCGGTTTGTCTCATTTCAAGACGAGATCACCTACTTCGAAATTCCTATCAGAAGAAGAGTTAGAATCAAACCATCTTTTAACCAATAATTGATGTTGATATAAATTACGTTTATCTTGGGTTCTTACCTCTTCTATCTTTATCAAAGCGTTAATTTAGTTTTCCAAAGGTGGGCAATCTTCTTCTTGAATTTTCTGTGATAGCTGAAGTGAAGGAAGAAGAATTTGAGGTGGCAGAATTACTTCTCTTCCATAAACGAAAAAAAAGGGGGAGTTACCCACAACAACTTTTGGTGTTACCCTATCATCCCACAATGCGCTTAACAGTGCATTGTGCCAATTTTTGTGATTTTCAAACATCGTTCTCTTGATGATTTTAATCAAGTTATTATTTGTTGATTCTGCCAATCCATTGCCCTGGGGGTAATAGCTAGCATAATACTTTAATTTGATTCCTTTTTCCAAAAAGAACTCACTCATCTCAATAGAGGAAAAGTAAGAAGAGTTATCAAATACTAAACAGTCAGGGATACCAAAACGAGTGATAATATTCAAATTTAGAAAGGAAATTACCTTACTGGTGTTGACAGTTCTTAACGCGGCAACTTCAGACCATCGGGTAAAGTAATATGTGGCTGTCACAATAAAATTGTGTTGTTGTGAGGACGGGGGGTTGATTGGACCTATGATATCAAGGCCCCACTGCTGAAAATGAGAGTCTACTGAAACGAGCTGCAAAGGAAAGGCTAGTTTTTGTAACTGCCCTGATGCTTTCTGACATATGACACATTTATGACACAAGGCATGGGTGTATATAAAAAGTGTGGGCCAGTAATAACTGGCTATTAAAACCTTATGGGTAGTGGTGTCACCACCAAAATGACCACTAGCTTCTCCTGCATGCAACTCTAGCAAGAATTTTTCTACTTCGTCTTTTTCAAGACAGCGCATCAGTACGCCGTAAAAAAATTGACGAAACAGAATACAATTAACCAAATTAAAGGAGGCAGACTTTAATCTCAGCGCTCTTATTTTAGCAAGATCTAAATGATGGGGGGCTGACCCATGTTCAATACAAAATCTTATATCGTCATACCAAGGGCTGAGAGAGTTTTGTGCAGAATAGATTGCATTTTGATTGTGTTGTCCTGGGTTTGACACATCACTTTCTTCTTGTTGTCCTGCTTTCGAATCAGCAACTAACTTGCATAACCCTTGGCCTCTCACTATATGAGCTGGGGTGATTTGTAAGTCATACTCCTACAAGGAGGTGACCCAGCTAGCCCTCTTTTCACCTAGTTCCTTCTGTACTAACAGGTTCCTGATGGCTGTGTAAGGGACAATGACTTTCATCCTTGACTTCAAAAGATAGGACCGGAAGTGATTGACTGCTTTGAAAACAACATAGGTTTGTCGATCTACCACTGGGTAATTAAGTTCAGCGCCTTTGAAAACAAATCTCATAAAGGCAATGGGTACTTCATTGTTCTCAGCATTCTTTTAGGTTAGGACGGCAACATAGGAACGGTCAGAAGCAAAAGTGTAGAGTGTAAATTCTTGAGAAAAATCGGGGCTCATGACAGACGGAGCGTCTTTTATGGCCTTCTTTATTACATTAAAATCTTGATTTTCTAGGGGTCCCCGGTGATATTGGGTGTCTTTCTTAATTAGGTTCTGCAAGGGTCTGACCATTTCGAAGAAACTGGGGACAAATCTTCTCACAAATTTAATCTGGCCTAAGAAAGACTGCATAGAGTTTTTGGATGTAGGAGGGGGAATTTTTGCGATGACTTGAGTCCTTTTAGGGTCGATAATCATCCCTTCGTTTGACACAATAAATCCCAAGAGTTTACCCTGTTCTACTGCAAAGATGGATTTTTTAGGATTCAAGGAGATGCCGTATTTACGACATCGTTGTAGAATGACTCATAAGTGAGCTAGATGATCGTTTTTGTTTTTAGAAAAAAATAGTCATATCATATAAGTAAACTACGACGGACTGATTGATTAAGCCTCAGAAAGCGATGTCCATCGCTCTCTGGAAAGTTGCACCAACATTAATCAATCCAAAGGGCATTTTTCGATAAGAATAAGTGCCCCATGGGGTACGAAAGCTAGTTTTAAGTTGGTTTGGTGGAGACATTAGGACTTGGTTGTACCCCAAGAAACCATCCAATATGGATAGCCTCTCAGGACCAGATACCTATTGAAGGAACTGGTCCATGGGTGGGACAGGATAGTTGTCTTTATCAGACGCTCTATTGAGGTTTCAGAAATCGACGCAGAGTCGGATTTCCCCACTTTTCTTCTAGACTGGGACAAGGTTAGAAACCCACTGAGTGTGCCTAACAGGAAAAAATATCTTAGCATTTAGGACCTTATTCAATTCTTTTTGAATGGTCGGTTCGAGCCTAGGGTGCATTTTTCTCAATTTTTGTTGAAAGGGTAAGGTTTGGGGCTTCATAGGAATGACATGTTGTATGATGTTAGGGTCGAAAGTTTTAAGGTCGTCATACGTCCATGCAAATACATCTTTAAATTCTTTGAACAATTTAATAAATGCAACTTTTTCTTGTTCAAAACATCCTACTCCTAGATTAATGCATTGTGGATTGTCCTTAGTTCCTAAGTTTACTTTTTCATAAGATAACGAGAAACTATTGGTTTTACAATTGACCGATTTTTTAAATTTATCTTGAAGAATGTAAAACTTATCTAATCCAACTACAGATTTAGGGATCGAGTTTACCATGTTCGATGAAGATTTAGGAGTTCTCGGATCTGGTATTACCGTGAAATGTCACAGATTGTCTTCGTGCATGTGTTCGTCTATCACCGCACCTTGAAAGGTTTCTTCCATGTGCAGAAAGTTAATAATCTACTGATCATCATCAAAGACTCTCCAGTTCATGATGTTGTCGGGCACTGATGGTTGGAACAACAGTTCGACAGAGAATGCATCTGGGGACAAGCCTTCTACAGGAAAGAGTTTAGAAGCTACGTTAGCTAATAGATCTGCTTCAGCATTATTAGATCTGGGAATAGAATTTATATTGAAAGAAGCAAATTTATTCATTAAATTACATACCTCAGATTGGTAGCTTTTGAGATGCAGAGATAGAAAGTGGATAGAATCTCTTACCTGTCTAACCACTATTTCGGAGTCGCCAAAGACGGTCAAATTTTGAATGTTCATATCTAAATATTTTCTAAGACCTTGTAGTAAAGCCTCATATTCTGCAGTGTTGTTAGTATATTCAAATTCTAACCTACATGCAATCAATGTTTTGTTACCTGCCGAATCGATAATAACGTAGCCTGCACCAACTCCTTCTTTGGACTTTGACCCGTCAAAGTAAAGAGCCCAAATTTGATTTCCATCGAGTACATGAGACCATTACGTAGAAGTTGTTGGCTACATGTATGCTACAATCTTAGACTGTTGTTCAGGATTGGTGATAGGTGAAGCCTTGTCCATGAAATTACCGAAAAAGGTATCCATCCCTTGTACTTCGGGTGAATCATAAAAAGGTGTA
Organism: Picea glauca; assembly: GCA_000966675.3. NCBI lineage: Eukaryota > Viridiplantae > Streptophyta > Pinopsida > Pinales > Pinaceae > Picea > Picea glauca. Next base: position 11,312 of record JZKD02S1219113.1, on the reverse strand, counting down.
AATGGTTCATTGGGATCGTTCAAATCAATAACCATGAACTTAAGGTAGCGTTCATGATTTACCTTGATCTTCTTAGGCTTTCCGTTCTCTGGGAGCCATAGGTGAGACCAATCTGTCGCGAAATAGCCATGTAGTTGTTCCAACCAGTCCCTACTTAAAAACAGACCATACACTTCTAGAATATCCACAACAATAATATCAATAACCTGATGAACCATGGGGTTAGACGATAATCTAATAAGCACATTCTTTAGTTCGCCTATAACTTTAACATTGGTCCGATCAAGTTGTATGATTTTTAAAGTAGATGATTCAACTTCGGCATTAATCTTCTGGCATACAGAACATGGCATCACATTGGATGACACTCCTGAGTCTACCATACAATTGTGCACGTTTCTATTAAAGATTTCAAAAGTTAACAAAAACGGAGGTACATTTTTGTGAGTGCTAAGGGTGGTAGTTTGTGGCTTTTTACTCGCAGTTTCTAAAGCTACTTTATCTGCATTATTTATATTATTTACAGGAAGGCTTCCTTTATCTTGAGGATCAGGATTGTTTTTAGTGGAATTCTTCTGAGGAACTTTGTTCTGCACAACCTTGTTACCACTTGAATTACCATTTTTGCCATTCTCTGAGATATTCTGTAACATTTTTTGTAGCAGAAATAGAAATTTCAATAACTCATAAATAGAAATGTTAGCTCTCAACTTTTTAACATCTTCAACTACATCATAATCTAAGTTGGGTTTCACATTACTCTGTTTAGTCTCAGCTGATTTAGATTTATTTGGAGGCGAAGTTGTAATGTTTTCGACAGAAGGTTTGTTTGTTGTCTTACTCCTGGTATTATAGGGATGTACTGTCTCGAAGTTAGCTTGAAAAATGCTATCCGAGAAGTGTCCAAAAATGTTTGGAGAAGACTCCTCTTCTTGAACTGTCAATTGTTCAAATACCTCCTTAGGAATCTCAGGAGGCATCAAGTTATCTTGGGCTTCTAGAATTGTTTGAAGGGCGCATTGCAGACTTTCTAGATTAAGGCCTTCGGTGGTTGGATTAGGTCAGTTAGTGGGAAAAGGCTTCCAGAACGGGGGTTTGTAAGGACCTTTGCTCGAAGAATCTTCTTCGGTCATCCTTTTCAAGTCTATAACTTGATTTGACAGTTTTTGAACAACTTTAGTTAAGTTTTCTAAATCAAAGCTTTCAGGTTGTGTTTTACTTCGAGTGGGTCTGGGGAGGATTTCGATCTTCTTTTTGGAAGAAGAACTAGTCTCTGTTTCGTTGCTAGTAGAGTATTTAAGACTAAGTATGTCTTTTTCAATCTGGCTGGCCTCTTCGAAGGCTTCTAACAATGTGGCTTTCTTAGATCGTTTAACCCAAATAGCTATACTTTGATGCAAAGCTTTAGTGTAGTATGCTATTATAAGATTCTCGGCAGGCATGGAATCTGTAGGGATTTGGTTTTTAAGTGTTAAGAATATTTGATTAAAGTCTTTATATTTTTCTTTTGGGTTCATTCTTAAGCTAGAAAGGTCCATGACTAGGACTTCCGGAGGCTTACCGTCTCTGAAATTTTCCAAAAAGCATGACTCAAACTTTTCCCAAGACACGATGGTATGGGGTTGTTGGGAAAAGTACCATGTAGATGCATTGCCTTCGAAAGTATAGGGGAACAACCTACAGACAACTTCTTCATGTTCGACATCGTGGAGTCTTATGGCTAACATAAACTTTTTAATGTGATCTTCAACGATCTATTTAGAATCAGGGTCAAACTTGGGAAGCCATTTCTTCAGATGTTTAGGTAAGGGATGTTGAGCTCCAGGTACAACTACGACATCCTGATCAAGCCAAGGTCTAGCAGGGTTGTTCTGGTTTTCCATTGGTGTAATCGGTGTGGAAGGCTGAGAATGGGAACTACTTTCGTCAGAGGAACCTCCTCCAGAAGAGGAAGGAGATGATGGAGGTGGTGAAGGAGGTATCCCAAATCCTCCTGTAGTAGGATTTAGGGTTGGATCTGTAGGATTCACAGTGAGGTTAGTGCCTCCTAATTTTTCTCTGATATCAGAGAAATCCAAAGGTTGGTCCAACATATGATTTGGTTGCCTCAGACGGGCTAAGGCACTATGATATCTTATGAGATATTGATGGACAATCTCTTGTATGCCACCACCTATAGGATTAGGGGTTTTTGGCTCAACTGTGATCCACGACTCGTCGGTTGATGTGGTTTTTGTTTGAAGGGGAATATTTTCATTTGAATGGCTTCTAGTCACTATAGGTGAGAAATTAGGTGGTGGGGGAGTCTTGCAACCTCCTCGTGCCATTAATTAATTTCAGGACCTCCTTCTAGCGCCATTTGTTGATGGGCGAAATTGATCGTTTGTCAATTGGGAGAGTGGATCCGGTCCGGGGTTGTCTAATAACCCAAGTTGTTTGGGATAACCCACCCTGATGGGTTTAGCGTCTCCGTTAGCCGATCTAAGTCCTAAGAAAACAAAAATAAAACTACTCTAAAATTACTAATCTAACTAAAAATAACTATTAAAACAAACTAAACAAATATAACTATTATATAAACAATCTACTATCTAATACTATGCTAACTCTAAGAAATTAAACATCTAACTACTAACAGAAAAAAATCTTATTCACAAATGTAAAATATTTACAACTTATAGATTTGAATGAAAACCTGAAAAACTCATTTGTATTCTATCCTAAGACAGTGAGAGCTATTGTTTATTTTTTTATTTTTACGATTTTAAGAAAAAGAAATAAAATAAAAACTGTATAAATTAAACAACTAAAATACTAACTCTAACTACAAATCTAAACTACACATATATCTAACTAAACTACTTAAATTATACTAACAAATTAACTATCAAATAAATAACAAACTGACCTGAAGAAACGCTCCAGGTTTATCCTGTATGCAATGATTGTCTTAGATGATTAGAGGGAGAAAACCTGCACCGGATTCTCCAAGAGCTTCTCATAAACGGAAATATGTAGTGCTCTTTAAATATAAATATAGGACAAACAAGACATAAAAATTTACAGCAACCTTATGATTTATAAATATTCACAGTTAGATAAATATGTATGCAAAAATCTATACAAAATGATTCAATTAACAAAGAAGAGAAACTTGTCATTCATTAACTGAAACAAAGTAATTGTTGTACTTTAAAAATAATGAAAGAGATCAGATATGGATAGCATATTAATCGAATCACATCAACCTGCAATAGATTATGATAGCTAAAGTAGTCTATAATCAACTACAAACTGACATGCATAAAACTAGAAACAAAAGTTTGATATATTGAAAGCGAAAGCTGTTACAAGACATCAA
>JZKD02S1219112.1:863022-880424 GCA_000966675.3 Picea glauca | reverse complement strand
GTTACCTATCAAACAAACTTGGGTCCATTACCCAAACCTGGGGTCTCCAACTTCTTATGGCCATAACTCTCTAATCGTGAGGAATTATGTGACGTTCCACATACCACCGAAAATGACATGAAAATCACTATCCATCTAGGATATTTTCCCTGACAATTTCACTTTCCTTCATCTCATTATTCCACAATTAAGCATGGGTTCTCTTACTCCATAAAGCGTCTTCCCGTGAGGGCTTTCACCATAAGGGGATCACTTTGGATTTCATCCATATTTACTTCTTATCAACTATGACAAAACAATAATGAGTCATATTTACATCAAACAATATTGGATCCATTACCCAAACCTTTGTGCTATGGGGCTTTCTTCAAGGGTTGACATCAATGACAATCAACCTTAATCAACAAGAAGACCCACGACAGAGTAGACCAACGCAAGAATTAATGAGATGAAATCTCAAATACATTCTTATGGGGTAAGTGGAATATTTACATAATTTTATCAGCTATGAAAAATATTCATTTATTATTTTTAGTTTTATATTTTTTATATGATATGATAAATTCAAGTATTCCTTTTGTAGGCATTTTTAAAACCTGAGAGTGGACAACCTATAGAGACCGTTATTGGTAGGAGTGATGCTTCAATGCAGACACAACGTCAACATAGCATACCAATGAGGATTTTTTACTCTCCTGGGGTTGGCCTCGAATCAAATGATGAGCATACTAATTTTGAGTATCATGACATGCCCAAGCAGGGTCATACAAACATTGGGACTCCACATGATGTTGGAGATGAACCAAGTGTCGATTGCGAGGAAGATTATCCTAGAGAAGCACGAGTAAATGAACGAGATCACTAGATTTCACCTTTCTGGTGGATGACGAATTTGTTCCAATAAAGATACAAAATATTGCATGTATTTATTAATTAATTGATGTATTTTTATCATGTAATTGAAAAGAACATATGTCGAAATTATTTTAAATTAATGATAATAATTTGTTGCAGGAAATAATGTATTCTATAGGAACTTGAATGACAAGGCATTGGATATTTTTGGCCCCACCATTTTCTCAAGGTGGAATGGCCAATATAAGAATTTGAAACATGAATTGATAATCCATATGGTAAACTTGTTTGGAAATACATTCAACAAAAAAGTGGTCACCCATTTAGTTGGCGAGAGTTTGAAATATAGCAGGGCCCAGTATAAGAAAATATTGGAAGAAAACTTCAAGTATGAGCGCCCTCCCATGGTTTGAGAGAAAGAGTGTAAGGCACTGATAGAGGATGCAAAGGAGAATTTTCTAAAAATACAAGGAAAAGAACCACGACCTGGTAAAGCAAGGTACAACACATATAATATTTTTAGTGAAATATGCTCAATTTTTTGTTTTGTTTTAAATAACAATTGCAACATCTAATATATTTCAAAATTTTCATAGGCTTCCTGACACCTCCAAAGAAACAAAGTCTTTAATGGAAAAGAATGGGAAACATAAACTGGGCCAGGGTGGCTACAAAAAACTAAGAGCATGAATCGTAAGAATTAAATAATTAATTTTGGAGAATATTTATTTAACAATAGCAAACAGATAGATGTTTTATTACAAGCAATTTTATTGATGTTATGCATTGCAGGGAAATTCGTTCAAATCCCCTGCCACCGAGGAAGACCTAAATATTTTTTTCAAGTTTGGTTTTCAAAGTGTGGTTGAATATCAAAAAATATTGGGGCATACCCCAATCTCCCCAATTATGCAAATGCAGGTAAATAAAATCAATAAGGCCATCATTTTAGTATACTTGTAAAATATATTCATGATTGATTATATCACCAATAGCTAAATGTTTTTTTTTTTTTTTAAGAAGGAGAGAAATCGAAGCAGTGAGGGTAGCGGTACTCATAAAAAATTACCAGTTGATAGTGGGAGGGCCTGTCATATGATATTGGGGAGTAGACTAGCCATTCAAGTATGTATGCTTTAGAAATAGAAGTATGCAATATGATTATATATATTTATTTGCTGACGTGTACTTATAAAGTTTCTTATTTCAATGGAAGAGTATGTATCTCATGAGGGTAAAATGCAAGAGGAAAAATGATGCAAGGAATGAACACACCAGTTATCACTGCTAGATAGACGAGTAAGGAACAATATTGTAAAGTTATTTGAAATAATGAAATAGTTCTTTCAATAATATTTTAGCATATCAATATGACCATTTTCGTTGTTGTAGTTGATGCTCATTTGCAATTACCTCTGTTATCACTGAGTAAATTGTTGGACAGAAGAAACAATATACAAAGGTAACCTACAAACCAACATTAGGACTGGAAACTAGCCTTTCCAATCTAGAGAGGGCTCTCTCTGAGACTTGATCTCTAATAGACAAGTTTCTTTGAATTGCTGGCTAGATTTAGAATTTCGAGACAGTTTTTTCAAGGCTTGCTGGAAAAAAGGTATAGTGTTTCTAGGGCTATGGAGTCAACCCCTAAAAACAAAAGAAAACAATGCCTGGTAGGTAGAAATCCTCAGAGGAAAAATGTCTAAACAAGGTGATGAAATTCAATGTTGAGTTTGATTATGTAGAGTGAAAGAAGAAAGAACACATAACATGATGAGATCATAAAAAAGGATGAATTCTAACTTTAGTTAATAAGATAGACAAAATTTAAATCAGTTTAAGTCTAGAGCACCATTAGATGAATTCTGGACTTTAATTTACCAATTTAAAGAGAAGAAAAGTGCAAATGAAAACAAGTACACAAGGAATACATACAAAGAAGAGTACAATCTTTAGATCACCACCATTAGAATCTTTTTCATAACAAATTCAAGACTTCTGCATTTGTATTTCCTTTAGATTCAAAAAACTACATTGAGGATCAAAATGCCTATACTTATGTCTATTCCCCCCCTTAGCTCTCATAGCTTCATGAAATATATACAAAAATATCTTCCTATGATGCCCAATTCGAATCCTAGCAACCTTCCTAAATTAAGAAACAATTACAAATCTCTTGGCAACAAAATCTGAACTAACTACTGAAAAAGGGGAGTCAAAGTTGACTCATTAATTACAAGATAATAATAGATAAATACACTTTTGAAACCATATTTTGATGATATTTGACCTATGGAATTCATTGTATATGTGATGTCACACTTTCCTACCCTTCCTTTTTGATCTAGAGGCATTCTAGAAGCTCTGTCACAGTTGCGCAACAAGTTTGTTGTGCAACAGTAACCTACAACAAAAACACAACGGATTGTGCAATAGACTGGGAAAATAAGGGTCAATTATAACATCACATATCCCGAATAAAAATATATTTTTCAAAACTGAGATATTTTTTTGTATATGAACCTGTTCTTGAGAAAAACAACTCTCAATTTTCTAAAATTCCTCTCCAGTATCTTTGGATCCGCGCCCAAAGATGATGACCAAAACATTAAATGCTTAAATATGGAAAAATGGTCTATAAATATTCATTTGAATCTCCCAAACTATGACACTTGTTGAAAATATGAGAGAGGTTTTTATTATTTGGTCTATCCTTGACAGAAACCTCTTTGGAATTTTCAAAGTTACTCTCCATTTGGTCATAAAGTGATCTTGAATTTGATCACTAAAAAATTCATTTGTGCAACGCACCTTGTAGCCTATGCACAAGAAAATCCTCTTCACAACAAAAACCTTTGTGCAACACAATCCTATGCACAAAAAAATCCTCTACACAACAAAATCGTCTAACCAGGACAATCCTTTGCACAACAAAATCCTTTGCGCAGCAGAATCCTCTGCAGAACAAATGAGCGAAGTAACCCTTTGCGCAATGCACAACAAATGAAAGTAGTGGAAAACTCGACACAACAACAAGGATGGCAAGGGTTTATCTCAAATGAAGTAAATCTGGTTATCCATAGTGACAAGACGTTTCAAGGAAAATTAAGGATTTGCATAGAGAACTTGAGCAACAGGTACATTTTTTAAGTTTGAAATGGTACAAATGACATGGAGTGACATGATTGTTCCTTCTCTGACCTCATGAAAGATGATGATGAACCATAATACATTTTGACAAGAAATTCACCCTAACCTATGACTCGACCTTAGCACATAATTTCCCACTTTATAATGTGTTGAAGACTTAGGAAAGTGGACCATTACAAATTGGACATGATGGACTTTACACTCTTGACTCTTTGCTTTGAAAATCATGGTCCTAATAGCTAGCTCCAATGGGGATGTTATCCTCCCAGTGAGGTAGAAAAGAACTCTTAGAACCTGTGCCTATCCATTGGGAGCTCCCAAACTCAACTTTCCAACTGTAACTTATAACCTGCTCGCTTGCTGACCAGAAACCAATCCCACTGAAATCCAAACCTGATATGTTCCACCACAAACTTATTCTACAACTGAACCAAAATCAAATTGAAGCTACAAATTGAAAAAATGTTGAAAGAGATGATTTCCATGTTGAGCTTATTCACACTCCTACCTACTCTAAGTTGCAAGGAAATTTTTTGAATCAAGTAATTTCATATTTCCAATAAAGCCAATCAAGTATCTTCTCACATAAATTGACTCCTTGATTGTGCTTGAACATAATTGACCCTGGAACATGTGATGACAAGGGTAACTTATAATACTTTTGTTTCTCACAGTGGAGACATGGATGTGAATTTAAATTTAATAATCCTTCCATATATTCATCTATAGGGTCATAAAAATCATGGATGTTTCGCTGATTTTGAAAGCAGTCTACAATATGGTTATTATGCATGGACTGTTCATGTGTATCTTCTACTTTCATATACTGATTTAGATTATTTATGTGCCATAAATTTACCCCTTCACCTGCATATTTTCTTTCATGTGATTTACTCAATAAGTTGTCATAGGAGGTCTAGAAATCTGCATTAGATTGTTGTAATAAAATATATGTTGCCAATGAGGATACTATTGGTTTTGGCACTAACTGACCATCATCTTCATTTCCAAACTTACAACTCATCATAGGTTGAAAATTTTGAATGTTGAAACACTCCATATAACATGCTATAGAGTCATGAAATACATGATAAGGCTATTGCAATTTGTTATCAATTTGTTCCAATGAGGTTATATTATCTTGCACTAGCTCACACCCCTTTGTTTCAGTGGTGATTTTGAAATTTTCTTTTAACGTTTCAAATGAACCGAGGCACAAAGGCATGGAATTTTCATCAGCAAACTTATTGTCTTCTCCATGTTCACTAGAATAAATATGGAACTGTTGACCTATAACACTATGAAAATTCTCCTCCAATAATTGAAATGAAGAAAATCATAGGGGTAGAGTATTGCCTTCACCTGATTAAGTACTTTCCTCATGTTATTCATCGCTTTCACAACTAAAACATGCAGGATGAATGTTTTCCTTAAACTGTTGAAACTAAACACTTCATGATGGAGAACATGCAATTGGCTGCTCTGAAAAATCAATCTCATAATTATCATTATATTCACAATATTTGGACAAGTCAACTACATCTGCAATGTCATCCACAAGGAAAAAGATTGGTACATCAATTTTCTCTTTAGTAGGCTGATCCTTATCTTCTGCAACAATGTCATCATTGAAAAATTCGAAAAAATGCATGGAACAATCATTTTTTTTCTCATGTTGAAAAAGATCAGGATGTAAATCAACTTCTTGTTTATGCACAATCTCATGTTCTTCTGCTACACCACCGTTCTCTGTGTTTGAAACACTATCTAAATTATGATTTTGTAGCCTCTGACACGCTTGAATATTGTCTTCCACTTCCTGGGCATCATCAAACATCTATTGTAAGGTCTTAGACCTTCTTTCCATCAGAAGGAAAGACAAATCTAGATGAAAGGTTTTTCCATAATGAAGCATGGAAACAACTTCAGTGGGTTGAATTTCCTTGGGAAAGTTGTAATACAGATTGGAAAACCTCCTAATGAGCATATAGATAGTTTCATTTCTCTGCCTATTCATGGCATAAAACTCTGTAAGATGTAGATCCAAATATTTCTTCTTTCCCCAAAATTTCAAAAAGAAATTCTTCAATTCCTCCCATGAGCTGATGGTCCTAGGATATAAATGTCTAAACCACTCTTTGATCTCTCGTTGCAATGATTGATAAAAGGCTCTCATTAAAACATTATCATGTTCGATTTCAAAGAGGTTTGCAAAATGCTCAAAATCCTGGACATGTTTTTCAGCTGAAATATTCTCAAGTTCACCATCGAACACATGTAGGTGTCTATAGTACATTGTTGGAAAGTCATGAAGTATAGAAGGTAGTTTAAAAGGCCTATATCTGCCTATGGTCTTGGTAAGTGTATAATCAGGTACATGAGATGGTATATCAACTTTAGTATCTAGAGGCTCACTAGCTTGGCTATGGTTATCATTAATATCTTGTTCAGGATCACCAATACAAAAAGGAGGTGTATTTACAGCTTCAAAAGAATGATGTACAAATTTTAAAGGAGAGTCGAGTATAGATCTGTAGTCTTCATTCGAATAAAGTAGGTAAAGGAAAATTATTTTAACTTTCTCAGGAAAAGACAAGAGGTAACTGATGAAAAATAATAAGATCTCTTGGAAAAAACTGAAGCTTTGATACCTGGTTTTCCCATGATGTCCTTCCATGTCTCTGTCAATGGATCCCTCCCCCTAGTGGAGTCTTTGAATCCAATTGAATCATAAAAAGAGTAGCCAGGTGAATGGTACAACATTATTTGTGTTTGACCTATGTTCACCATCAGAAGTCAAATATGATCCTTGTCGTTTATCCCAGTGAAGATTTCACCTTCGGTCCTCGACAACGACGCCAAAAATGTTATCATTGAGTAAATTGTTGGGCTAAAGAAACAATCTACAAAGGTAGCCTACAAACCAACTTTAATACTGGAAACTAGCCTTTCCAATTTAAAGAGGGCTCTCTCTGAGACTTGATCTCTAATAGACAGGTTGCTTTGAATTGATGGCTAGATTTAGAATTTTGAGATAGTTTTTTCAAGGCTTGCTAGCAAAAAGGTATAGTGTTTCTAGGGCTATGGAGTCAACCCCTGAAAACAAAAGAAAACAATGCCTGGTAGGTAGAACTCCTAAAAGGAACAAAGGCTAAACAAGGTGATGAACTTCAATGTTGAGTTTGATTATGTAGGGTGAAAGAAGAAACAACACATAACAGGATCAGAGAATAAAAAAGGATGAATTCTGACTTTAGTTAAGAAGATAGACAAAATTTAAATCAGTTTAAGTCTAGAGCATGATCAGATGAATTATGGAATTTAATTTACCAATTTAAAGAGAAGAAAAGTGAAGATGAAAATAAGTACATAAGGAATACATACAAAGAAGAGTAAAATCTTCAGATCAACACCATTAGAATATTTTTCATAAGGAATTCAAGACTTCTGCATTTGTATTTCATTTAGATTCAAAAAATTACATTGAGGATCAAAATGCCTATACTACTGCCTACTCCTCCCCTTAGCTCTCATATCTTCATGAAATATATACAAAATTATATTCCTATGATTCCCAATTCAAATCCTAGCAGCCTTCCTAAATTAAGAAACAGGTACAAATCTCTTGGCAACAATATCTGAACTAACTATTGAAAAAGAGGAGTCAAAGTTGACTCATTAATTACAAGATAATAATAGATAAATCCACTTTTGAAACCATATCCTAATGATCTTTGACCTACGAAATTCGTTGTAGATGATATGTCATGCTTTCCTACCCTTCCATTCTGATCTTGAGGATTATAGAAACTCTGTCACAGTTGTGCAACAAGTTTGTTGTGCAACGATAACCTACAATAAAAACACATCAGATTGCGCATGAGACTGGGAAAATAGGGGTCAAATATGACATCATATATCTCGAATAAAAATATATTTTTCAAAACTGAGATAGGTTTATTTATATGAACCTGTTCTTGATAAACACCTCTCTCAGTTTTCTAAAATTCCTCTCCAATCTCTTGGGATCCGCACCCAAAGATTATGAACAAAACATTAAATTCTTAAGTATGGAAAAATGGGAAATAAATATTCATTCGAATCTCCAAAAATATGACACTTTTTGCAAATCTGAGTGAGCTTTTTATTATTTTGTCTGTCCTTGATAAAAACCTCTCTAGGATTTTCAAAAGTCCTCTCTAGTTGGTCAAAATTTGATATTGAAGTTGACCACTAAACCAGTCATTTTCACAGTGTTCCATGTAGCATGTGCATAGGACAATCCTCTGTGCCACAAAATCCTCTGCGCAGGACAATTCTCTGCACACCAAAATCCTCTACGCAGAAAAATCCTCTATGGAGGACAATCCTCTGTGCAACAAAATCCTCTGCGCAACAAAATCCTTTGCACATCAAATGAGAGCAGTAACCCTTTGCGCAATGTGAAACAAATGAAAGCAGTAGGAAACTCAACACAATAACAAGTATGGAAATAGTTTAGCTCAAATTAAGTAAATTTGGTTATCCAGAGTGATAAGACGTTTGAAGGAAAATTAAGGATTTGTGCAGTGAACTTGCGCAGCGGGTACACTTTTGAAGTTTGCAACGATACAAACGACATGGAGTGTCATGATTGTTCCTTCTATGACCTCATGAAAGGTGATGATGAACCATAATACATTTTTACATGACATTCACCCTAACCTATGACTCGACCTTAGCACATAATTTCCCACTTTTTAATGTGATTCAAGACTTAGGAAAGTGGACCATTACAAATTGGACATGATGGAATTTACACTCTTGACTCTTTGCTTTGAATATCATGGTGCTAACAACATCCACGCCCTGCTCATTGAAGTAATAGAATTATGGTACATGAGGGCATGGAAAAACAATCAACACAACTAGGAAAAGGTGCAAGAAATACATTGACAGATGAGGATGATGATATCCCACTCGTGGGTTTAAAAAATTAAAAATAAAAAAAATGATTGTATAAATTTATGACTTGTATTTTGATGACTACCATTATTAATATGAATGAATGTTTATATGACTTTCCTCCTTATGAATGAATGTTTATATGTCTTGATGACTTGCCTACTTATGCATGAATTTTTATATGTTTTATATGTAAAATAAATCATTTATTGGGTATGGGGAAATGAGGGTGATGTGAGGGGTGGGGGGGGCATATGAGATTCCACCTTCACATGGTTGGCCTGTTCTATAGAGAATAACCTATTATCGAAACAAACAGAAGCTCATTAAGGTATTTCACTTTAGTATTTCTAGAGTCTTTTACATGTTTAAATGCCTCTTTATTTGCTTATATATTATTTACTCATATACAAATTTTGTCTTTGATGATTTTTCTAGGTCTTGGCGATGGAAATGTAACTCGTGGACAACTCTTATCAAGTTGTATAGACAAATGGACTTGGCGAAAGGATATTGATAAGGTAAGGGTTTTGATGTGTTTTTTATAGTCTAGTTAGCCCATTGGTTTTATTCTATTAGTAATTGATAATTGGGTGCCTAATTTACCGTTGCATGTTTTTTATAGTCTTATACATTAAATCATTTGGTGTTTTATAGAATTAGTTGGACTCTTATTTTGGGATGATTCCTGGTTAGAAATTTACTTGCCACATGATAGATGTATGAATTGATGAATGTATATATCCTTTATGGTTGATGATGGCATACAATGATGATGATATGAAATGACTCTCTCCTTCCTATATAATAATAATAATAACATATTTTTAAGGTCATGGCTAAGCCACACCAAATTGGTGTATGCGACCCCGTTGTTTGTGGGACAAGAGACCCCCCTCCGCCCAACGATTTGATTGGTAAAGTATACGGAGGTATACATACCCTACCCCCCTCTGGATTTGAACTTGTGACCTCTTAGGAGGAAATACATGTTCTTAACCATTAAGCCCAATATATATGAATATTTATTAGAGGTATTAGACAAAATAAAAGATATGTGGTCCTAAACCATTAAAATCAACCTATAAAGCCACAAGTAGGCTCGGAGTGCTACACTCCAAAGGTACACATGTCAAGCTCCAAGGTGATGTCGTAGACAAGAAAGGCTCCAATGCAAGGGTACTCCATGATATGTGACCAATGGTCCTCCTCCAAGTTTCCAAGGACTTCAATGATCCTCCTCCAAGCCTCTAAGGATACCAATGCACCTCCTAAGCCATGCAATCCACTGAATCCTTTTCCTCTACATGAGCGTTGTCATGATACATGCATCCCAAAGTCAACTCCATGCTTCCATGCAAGCATACATGCCACCTCATGATGTATAGGGATCAATTACATCCTCTTTAATTCCAAATTATCCTTATCCAAAGTAAGGTGTTCTCCAATCATACAACCTCCTCCATGTGGCTAGCATGTAGAATGTCACCATTTTTTTTGAATCTCTCCAATGCCATGAGTAATTTCATGCCAATATGCAATTTTTTTTTTAAACCTACAGTCCTCATCTATATAGTGATGAATCATCATGGAAAATATAGCATTCTTGTGGCAACAAAAACTTTCCATTTTTTTTTTCCACGAACATTCATCTATATAGCGACGAAAAATCATGGCAAATATAACATTATCAAAGAAACAAATAATTTTCATTTTTGTTTTTCCACGATTTTTCATCTATCGTGGAAAATATAGCATTCTTGTGGCAACACAAATTTTTCATTTTTGTTTTGCCACGATTTTTCGTCTATACAACGACGAAAAATCATGGAAAATATAGCATTCTCATGGCAACAAAAACTTTTCATTGGTTTTTTTCCATGAAAATTCGTCTATATAGTGACAAACAATTGTGGAAAATATAGCATTCTCATGGCAACAAAAGCAGATGTTTGTCGCTATATAGACAAATTTTTGTCGCTATATAGACGAATGTTTGTAAAAAAAAAGATGCAAGAAATGCTTACCAAATGAATGACATGAGGCATCCATATTTCATGGATATTTCCACAATGAGTTATGGATTGTCAATAGAGTGACGAAAAAAGATCCATGAAAAATAAGACCCTCTTTTGTGGCAAGTTCAACGAAAAGTGTCGCAATAGTAATGCAAAAGCGTGGAAAATTTGGTCATATTTAATAGTGATTGTCACCATGATCAATATTGTCATCGTCATTTTCATCATCATCATTAATGTCATCATCATTGTCATTTTCACCATCATCATCATTGTCATTGTCATCATCAAGATCGTCAATTCCATCATCATTTTCTTCCTGCATTGTCACTATCATCATCATGATCATCACCATCTTTGTCATAATTAGCATGATCATTGTCATAGCTAGTGTCATCATCATCATCATTAATTTCATTGTCACCATCATTGTTATAGAAAAAAATTCCTCACCCTATGCAATCTTGCACAGAGGGTCTTTTTCCATTTCCCTATGCAGACTTGAAGTCCCTTTTTGCAAATCCCGAAGATAAAAACATTAGTTTTCCACATATACGTGCTCTGCCTATATTACAACATGCGTATACACAGGTTGCACCACTACAACCTGTGTACATCGGGAAATGTGCCCAAAATAAAACAATGGTGTCAGGTTTTCATGTCACGTCACAAGATCAATGATCCTTGGCCTTACATATAATGTGAACCTTTTGAATCGTCCCTTTAGTTCCACTTGAAGGCTATAAATGGGCCAAATCTGAGCTATGGAAAGGAAGAGAAAGAATTCAACTTTGAGAGCAAAGTTACTTTGGAAAAATTATTCACTTTGAGTCTGCATCCCTTTGTCCTTTAAGTCTGAACACATTGTTCATCCCTTAAGCTCTTCCCTTATTGATTAAGAAATTCATTGTCTCTCTTATATGAGATTGCCTTTGGTGGAGGATTGAAGTAGTGGAGGCCCAACTAGAAGGAACTTAGTTTCTCGGTTCTGAACCGTGCCAACACGGAAGTTTGTAACTCATTAACTTTTGTTGATTATATCTTAATAGAAATACTCTTTTCTCGTCCAATTAATATCTCAAAAATGTTTGAATTATTATTCCATGGGTGTATTTGTTATGAATGTTGATGGATTATGCTATCAAATGTGCTAACATTATATATTATCGCCATATGCTTGCATTGCTTGGTTGTTGAGGACTATTTGCAGGTATATTTATTTGGGTCAAGTTCTCAACGGTGGACTTCATCGAACATTTGGACGAGGTAGGCCTATTATATTGTCTTGTTAGCATATTTTTTTATATAGCATACTTGAGATTAGAGTTGATTTCTGCAGTCATTTCCGTTTGTTGTGGTTTACCCCCAACCGTAGAGAGATTTTCCTCGTAACAATCATTGTTATCGTCATCGTCATTGTCGTGATAATCATTGTCATAATCATCATTTTAGTCGTCATTGTCATCATCGTCGTCGATGATGACATCCCTAATCCCTGTAACCACTTTACATCATATTACTATGATCGTTTATATCATGCCCAACTCACTAACCTATAAAACCATATTATCCTAACCACTTACATCTATAGCACCTAATCCATAACATTGGTAACTCCTAAGTCCATTAACCCCTTACACCTAATTAACCCCAAAATTTTTTAACATCTAACCCTTTACCCATAAACCCTATAACCCCAACAACCTTAATATAAGTTGTATTATATATAAAAATTTAATATAAATTGTATTATATAAAAAAAATATTATAAGTTGTATTATATATTTGTTATATAGTAAAATTTATATTGTATAATATAAATTGTAGAGTACCTTTTTTATATTATATGGATTTTTAATAATACTTATTTTATAAAACCCGCCAAAATTGAAAACCTACATCAAATTGAAAAACCAAAGAGAACAACAAACAAAACCCTCCCCAATAGGATCAAGACCCGGACATCGAATAATTTTGACCGACCTGACCCGACCTCGATTGCAATATTCAAAATAGGAGACACGGTGAGAAAGAGAGAAAAAAAGGACCGACAATGAGACAAAGGAGTGATAGAGGACGCCCTAGCTCGAGTGACAGAGGAGACCCCAGACCAACAATGTCGCCCAAATCTATAATTGTTTTCTAACCCTTTACAAAGACATCATAGATAATCAATATGGATTGTACTACAAGAGTTTTGAAGATCAAGGAAAAGACAAAATCTAACTCATTTGGAACCTCCCCTAATTTATGTCTTACAGTATTGTAGGGGGCATTGATGGATGCAACATATCATTATTTTGGGATTATGTTCCACATTAATACTCACACTTATCCATTTTTTCTTACATAGAAATATTTTGAAACATGAAGACTTCAAACTTTATGTTTTCCAATTTTCGAATATAATAGAAACCCCAAATATTTCTATATGGAATCTGCAATCAATGTGCAAATTTGTCAAGGATCAAAATATCCACATTATAAAATTATAAAGTATGATTTATTTATTTATTTTATTTTATTTATTTATTTATTTTTTTTATATCTTTTGTACTGGCCATTTTCCTGCTGTATTCAGATCTTGGCTTTTCAAAAAGATGGTGTATATGTATCCCTGTCCTGGTAACTTAGAATTTTTCCATATTATTTCATTTTGCATCCTACTACTCAATTCTTTTGGTTGTTGTAACTCGTGTTATAAGAAACACTGGAGTGAGGATTCTACCATTGTAATAGGTGTGCTATATTATACAAAGTGTTTACAAGCCATTCTAACCCAGGGATCACATGTTTTCCCTAAGTTATATAGAGTTGGATAAGTTAGAACACTACATTTTCAAGGTGTAACAACCTCTTCTTCCTTTTCAATAAGTTTGTCTTTGTTGCTTCGCGATGAGGAAATGATGCAAGATCTTGTATATGAATTATGGACCTCCGTTGATAGGTGTTCACCTTTAGATTGACATTGTTTGTTAATGCTCATTTATGTAGGTTTTAATATTTTGTAATTTTATGTAATCATATCAACTTCAGTGTCAATGAAATTACGACATACATAGGAACATTGATTTCTAATTGTAGGTCTTCATTTATCTATTGAGGCATTATATAAGTTCAAATATACCAAATTCCAACAATGTTATGCCAATTACACTGGAACCATAAAGGACATTGTCCATTCGGGCCAGATCAACACAAAAAGGGATGAATTCAAATTGTCCTCCCAACTTTCCAATGAACAAGCTTATTTTATCATTTGCTTGAACTCATATTTGATAACCTTGTGATGCTTATTCCTGATGGCTACAATCTTCCTCTCATCTATGTGAATCAACTTCCAAAGGTATATTCAGTGTAAATTCCATAACATACATAATTGTGTGAATCCTATATATCTCCTAAATTAATTAATTGTTATGTATGTGTGATTTGCTAGTTATTTTATTAATGAACAATATTTTATTAAGGTTTATGCAAATATTCACACTTCTTTTCATAGTTGTATATCTTGTCTCCTCATATTCTCTGAAATTTGAGGTTCACATGCTTTCTTTCTGTTGAAAATATATAAGGTATACTCATTAATTTGCAACTTGTATGCAACCTCCATTTATGAGATATTTGAGTGGCCCTTCGTATTGTAGCTTGAAAATTTTTATTTTGTACCCCAGAGACATGGAAAAATTTGACATGTGATAGGGTGATCATGGGAAGGCACCAACCAACTTGCAGCAGGTAAAACACTGATTTTCATATGAATTATTTTTGACAATCATTCAATTAACTTGTTTATTTGTTGATCCAAACGAGAACACTAGAGCATGATGATCAGGGTGATGAAATATATGATTCCCTCAACCCAATTGAAACAATTAGAAAGATCTTGTGAATGGAAAACAAAGAAATCCTTCAATTGGCTAGTTGTAAGCCTAAATAGGAGACCAAAACAAGGATGAGTGTAACGTTTCATTCTCTATATAATACACGAAAACCGAATATAAAAAATTCAGTTTGGAATTTATTTTCACAACAAAATTTAGCAGAGACATTACTTAATAAAAAGGTAATCTATCTAATTTCATTAGCAACACTTAAATATCCTAAGAAATAAAAGTACTAGACGTAATTATTACAATAAGTGTCCATGTCTAACATAACATAGAGAAATCCCCTGGATGGGGTGCCACCTGGTCAGTGTCAGAGGACAGATGGAATGGGGTGGCCAGGGGAGTTATTAACCACGACTGCCAACCCTCCACTCATTACTGCAGAATGACCTACACCCCGCAGAGAGTAATGGTAATGCACCTAGATAACCGTGCAGGGTTACTGGCCCCTTACGCAAGCCAGACCAGGCATATCAATCCTAGGGATGTCATCACCTCGGCTCTCATGGCTATCTTATCCATCAATTTGTGGTGTACTATGCAGGAAATCACCCTGGTGAACTCATTCATTCCCCCACTGCAGTTTCTCCGACTCCTTGTCTCTTCTAAGCATTTTCTCACATTTTCCCTCTGCAACTATGTTTGCTCCCTTGCTCTCTCATGTGAAGTCTCTCTTTATCCATATGCTACTCTGCTCTTGTCCCTCGGCTCTCACAGGTGATTTCTCTGCATTTCCCTTTGATTTTACTCCTATGCTTCAGCTCTTTCGAGCTCTCCCATGAGCTTTCCAACAACCCCTCCGCCTTCCTCCTTCGCTCCACCGTAAACCAACCTCTGCATTCTCTCCACCATGCCAAGAGAATGGGGAAGTTCGAGAGAGGTTTGTTGTACTACAACGCTCTCTCTAGGTGCAACAGACTTACCCCCTCCCAATTGGATCTCATTGTTTCTCGCACCTCTAGCCCTAGGAATAATAGTCATCGGCGTCGAAGCCTCCATCGTCACCCCCTCACTCCATCAATAGAAATCACCTAGTTAAAGAGGAAACTCCACCATCAAGAGAGCACACTCCTTTGATCACTAATCCTCTTTCCCCCCTAAAAATCAATCCATAGGACCCGGTGTTTGGCGATGGCAGCTGCATGGTGGAGGAGGAAATCCCCCCAAGCTGGTAGGTCGAGGAGAACATGGTGATCACTGGGGAGGAAAAGGAAGTGGAGTGATCTATTCTCTGTGCAAATCAACTCTCAGAGGAGAACCTCCAACTTGTTTTCAAAATTTGGCAAAAGAAAGATGATCAACTGCACTCACAACGCATCCTCGACCAAAGAATAAAAATTATGTTCGATGCATTGGTGGGCGCTCCTGCACGGACTCAATGTCCAACGTGTGGCCATAAGTACACCCCTATGTACAACATCCATGGTCGTTTGAGCTCGCCTGTGGAGTAAAGCCTCCATGCTTTTGTCTTTTATTTTCTCTCACTGCAGGATACTATTTTTTGATTGCTCCTGGTGTAGACTAGATGGTCATGGTGACCAATTCCATTATGTTCATACAGTTTGGTCATGGTGACCAAACCATTTTGTTCATACAGTTTTAGTTCACGCAGTGACGCGTCAAAATCTAAGTCTTTAATGGCAACCACCTATTCTAGTTTCCCTTTTGTGAGAGAACAGGTGGCTAACACTTGGCATTGAATAAATAACAATAGATATTAATATAAGGAACCTTTTTGTTTACCCAAAAAAAAAAACGTAACATATAGCAATTACAATTATCTAATTCTATTAAATGAATATGATAAGGGAGTATTGTCCATTCTAACTTTTGGATCAATTCCAAGAATAAGCAACTAATCGTTGTGGAACAAGCATAAACTTTACTTTTATTACGCCTAGACATCTTAACATAAATATTTTCATGTCAAATGAGTAGGAAGGTTATAATTATTTACTCATCATTTTGTTGATTGATGCCGTAACCTTTTCTGCTATAGCGGAATTGGATTTTTCCAAGAGTGTTACTTATGATTCTATAAGAATCGTATTATTCTATTCCTATAATATTAATTCAGTAACTTTACATTTTATGCGAAGAAGATTAATTATGAACTAACAATCCAAACTTAAAGAATCGTATTATTCTATTCCTATAATATTAATTCAGTAACTTTACATTTTATGCGAAGAAGATTAATTATGAACTAACAATCCAAACTTAAATACGTTTGCAAGGAACAATTTTAAGTTGTTATAAGCTTACTAGTTGGAGTTCGATTGTCCAAGGCGTTCAGGTTGATTAAATTGCATACTTTTTCCTTACCAAAAACACATTATGGTCAATTCTTTTAAGAGTATTTGAATGTATCATAATTGTAAAAATTCCATATACTTTATGTCACTTGAAGCACGACTATATCAATGTACCTATTACTATTTATATATATATGGGATTCAGAATGTGGTGAGTATAGTTAGGGAATTAGATTAAGATCATTGAATTAAATTACCTACCAATTAAGATTATATATATATATATATAT
>JZKD02S1219112.1:850790-862394 GCA_000966675.3 Picea glauca | reverse complement strand
CACTTTGAGATTCTTCCATCTCACATCCCCACCTTGAATCGAAGATCCAAAGTCTTTGATTCAACATCAAGCTAGCATACAAGTACACCTGCCACCCTTGTACCTACCCTAGTGGTTAATTCCACAACTTGATACAACAACCTCTCTGCCTATAAGAGAGTATCACATTCTGTGATCACATGCACTTCTGCGCTACAACACATATGCATGTTTATGCTTTACTAACAGGGCTTACAGCAAACCTGGGGAATTTGGCTTGCCTATGGCTAAGCATTACAACTTGGACCAAAAACTTGGGTATCGAATACAACCGATCATGCACCCGTTACAACATTCAATCAGGTACATAAAATATCAACAATACTCTTACCAATCATATGCCCAATATTACAAGCCCATTACATATGTTCATTTACATCTCATCATCACTCTTGACCAAGACACACATATAACCACTTCACACAACTTGACTAAAATAAATACTCACAACTTCAAACAAAAAATATCACTCACAACTCAATCTCTCTTTTGTGACTTGATTTGGAGGATGTGTGAGTCCAACGGAATGAACACGTACACCTCACTTCATTTCGCTATAACACCTCCAAGCAATGATGCCTTTGTCCTTTCTATGTCCTCAACAAACAACGATAACATCCTCCGAGACAACGCACAACCGAGACTCTCTTCCCTTTTGGTTGGCAACTCTTCAAAACACAGTTTCCTGGTTTCAATACGCTTCACGGCAACAAAGAGTTCTACAAACAACAACAACAACAAACAAATTCTCTTTCTCAACAATGAAGAGTTATCTCACAATCTCCTCTGCACCAACAAGGCAACTTCCTTTTGCTGAGCACTCCTTCACAGCAACCAACACAAGCATTTATAGCAAACAATCTCTCCTTCAACAATCAATCGACAATACATCAATGAGTCATTTAGCCTGACTCATCCAGCAACACTACCTCTCAGGCTCACTGTAATTCGATCTCTGCATAGAAACTAGAATCTCCTTTGATGGCTCAGCTCTTCCACGACGACTCCTCTGGCAGCTCCTTCCACGTGGACGAACAATAGTTCCTTTAACAAAATGACAGCTCTGGTTTCCAACGGACCTGCTGCTCCAAACAAGTACTTCCAGATGGTTTCTACATCAACCACTCCTCTACATAGCGTAGCAAGAATGCTGCAAAATTCCTTCAAAACAGTGAAATCTCATCGCCAATAGCAAGAACATACAACACTATTCACAGCACAAATAGCAAACCCAACGGACACGCAATTCAACAGGAACAGTGTTGCAATAGCACACCAAGATTACAATACAACCATCTCATCAACACACTCAGATGAACATAATAACATTGCTCCTCTAGATATGGCAAGGAAAACACTTTGCTCGCATACCACCTTACAATGGAGTCTTCAAAAAAATGATGAAAGACCGAATCTATGGGTTATGGGCCCACGACAAGGACTGGAATAAGTCTTGTAGAGATAAAACTCAGCATCTTCACCAATACAGCCCCGACGTGATGAATCCTCTTCACCATCTCTGTGCAACATGCACATTATTCTATTGGATGGTTGCATTTCTTTGAGTGCAATTCCCCTTTATCAAATCATGACAGATTCGACAGTCTCCCAAGAGCCACATACTATCGGTCCTCACTCAAATGTATAATCAACAATTCATTTCCAGAATATCAAACTCTAGTAGATCTCCACCAACACTATAATAAATAGCATTTCAATCTTGCGGAATAAAACACACAGAAATCTATTACATCTCAAGCAAGCAAATAGCAGGAGATGCGCAGCTCCTATAACCACCCTCAGACTAGTCGATTAAGGGATCGGTGCCCTCCACTGTTGACAACATTAAAAAAAAGAGACAGATTATAGATCAGTCACATGCATGGAGATCAGAATCATTTTCCATCCATGGAGAGGTTGCACAGAGAGCTCTGTTATTATCGATCCGTAGCTTGAAGTTTCAGCGCATTCGCAGAAGGAATTTTCAGAGAAGGCTGAGCTGAGCAGGGTTTCGCTGGCGATCAATTGCCGAAGAAATTAAGAGAATTTTGATTTCAGAAAATTCTTGCAGCAGGGTGTCTTGGACAAACGAGATTGCTCCGGTGTGGATTACATTCCTTCTAGGAGTGTTACGCATTTGAATTTGTGCTCTGCAAGTCTTGGTTTCCTTTGCAAGAGCACTGATCCATCACATCCCTTTAGCTACTTTGTGCAACGATCCCGCGATGTCTCTCGTGGCTAGTGCAATGTGCAATATCAACACCAACTCACAATTTTGTGTCTCTCTTTTTCACCTCGGGTATGCAGTTCTCTGTCCATAAATGACAAATCTCAAGGATCCAACAACAAGTGAGGATGGAGGCTACTACGAGTCTCTCCAGCGATCAACACACAAGTCTCAATAAGTTGATTCTAGCTCCACCACACAACAACTCCAGCAATGACAACCTTCTCCTTCACCAGTTTTCTCCCTCTAAATCACTAGCTCACACTGTTAAAAGGCTTGAAATGATCGGCTTCCCCATCAACAACTCAAAATACACAATTCCACCATTAAATAGCTCGAAATCACGGGAATTTTCGCATTTCAGCAAATTACCACCGCTTCAAGAGATTTGATCGATAAATTTCTTCAAAGAACGAACTACATTACCTTATTTTGAGACTCTGGCCGTCAAGCTCTTGGATCTTGAAGCTCTTGCAGAAGACTTTGCAGTATGTTCCCCGTCGTCCTCGACGTTGTTCATCAACAGATCTCTAGAAACACCGTGCATTTCTGCTTCCGTCCCATGGCTGGAGCCTTTCCAAAACCCTCACGCATCAAATTTGAAGTAGAAGCAACCTCAATACCTCGTGAATGAAAGCAAACAGATGCTTCTTGGTATATTATCACAATGCAGATAAAATCATCCCGACTATCGATCCACTCAGATAAATCTCAGCATTGCAACTGCATCATCCGCGACCTCTGTAACTTCGCGTTTCGCATCGAAATTTACTACTGCAATCCACAGATCTCTGGAAAAAACAAATATACTACTGCAATCCACTAAACAATCAATATACTCTCATCGATCCTTGCATTGCAGTGATCGACACTGGAACAAATTCTCCTTACTTCAGCTGCAAGCTTTAATAGGTCAAACACATTCCTCTACTCTCCGCATTTGCTTGGGCACTCCCGTGAGGGAGTCACGCCCAGCCCTGACGCTCTGATACCAAATTAACAAATGAGAGAGACATTATAACACAATAGTATTAGATTACTTGATTTCAATATGAATTCATTATACATTACATTGGTTCATTATATAGAGTTTACTGATAGTTATCAGATCTAACTTATTCCAATTATAGGATGAGAGGTTGAGCAAATATCTCAACCATAAACACTAATCTAAGATCTCATAAATTCAACTCTCTAACAAACTTCTAATAATAAGATCACACAACTCACGTAGAGATTGACTCTACTTCTTAATACATCATATTAGATAAGTAGGAATTATATATTCCAACAAGATCAACCCTGCTGACAAAAAACTTTAGGTAAACCTAGAAATAATAGAAATTCCATTAACCATTAGAGGTCTCAAGTCTCAGAAAAAGACATGAATACCAAAATCCTTTCTTAGAAAGAATTATGGAAACACCTTATAATACAATTGGTGCGTCGTTGACTTAGACGTCAACGCGAAGCCACGGGATATTATTTTTTTCATCCCAACTGCGCAATGTTAGCGAACATTCTTCCACGGGAAAGCTTAAAACAAAAACCCATCAATAGATATTGGGTTGTAGAAACCACTCTGTCTTAAAATTAAGGGTCGCCACACAAGACCGTGGTAATATTCTAAAATTTTATATTGTTACAACTCTCCACTACACTAGGGAACAGTCGGTTAAGGTCTATCGTCATCACAAAAGTATCGATATATCTAATACATGAGTAGGAGTATTTGTCTTCTAATGTTGTGGACTGGTTATTCCTTTGATTCCATAATTTCATAATAAGATTGATGAAAAAAAAATATAAATTAGGCCTAAATTAATGGTGGAAAAACAATTCTCAATTTTTGAACAAGAGGTAACACTAAAGATTAAAACCCATAATCGTTTTACAAATAATCAGAGTAACTACGGAAGGGATTGGTTTCGTAAGGATCAAGGTTGGGCGCTACTTTGCAAGTATCGTTTGAATCAAATTTCTCAACAAGGATTCAACGATATTAATCTTGAACTATGCTACCTCTGTCGTGTAAAATCGTTGTCCATACTATTGAAAATTTCTATGAATCGCAAGTTATTAATACCCTGAAGAAATTACTCAAGACATAAAATATAAACAACTCGAGAGACATAATGATATTCATGAGCAAAACACAGAGATATTCTAAATATATAAGTAGTGGTATTCATTTATTTAATCGAACTCGGATCACCTATTTCTTCTTACAATACTTCGAGCTTAGTTTACTACATTCTACAATATCATTTGCAAAATAAAACTTGCCAAAATTTAGTGATTTCCAAAGTAACGGATTTTTGTACGCCGGAATAACATCCAAATAATAATATTTCCTCCATACTTAAATTTACCAGGAAGGTAGCTAAATGTTTTGTATATCACTTCCATAAGAATCAAATTCAACATCAAAGTTTAGGCATTCCATACATTATCAAATCAATACTCTATTCGTACTCTATTCGTAAATGTATAGCCAAAATATTAAAAGGGCATAGAATTTCCATCTAATAAATAAAATAAATTTTTACATTATGAATTCAACATAATTACTTTGTGTAAAATTTTCAAAAATAAAATACCATCTCCAATAGTTTTGAGGTTATATGAAATGATCTTCAACTTGGAGTCGAGTTGCGTCTGTGTTGCATTCGCATTTTAATCGAACAACTTCACCAACACCTCACAACCAATGCTATGAGTACTCTTCTTCCCTCTTAATCCCCCGAGCCATAAAGGGGCCACACACAAAAACCAGAAAAATAATAGCTCCGAAGCTTGCCTCACAAGGAAGATCTTCCACTCTTTTCACAAGATTTGTATCCCAACTCTCACAAGTAAAACACAATCAACAAAATTTTGGCAGCATAACAGTGCTAAGAAAGGTGAGATCCCCTCTCCCTTTCTCTCAATTTTTTTATAAATAAATTTTCATTGACACATGTCCTCATGCAAAATTATTTAATTTTTAATAATTAAATTAAATAATTATTCACCCACTACATGTGTCACACTCTCCCTAAGTTGCACAAGTTATTTCTCTTTTTATTTTATTTATTTAGGCATTTTCCTCACATTCCCCAATGCACTCTTATTTTTCCTCTTTGTTGTCCCTTAATTCCCAAATTCTCATTTATTGAATGTCCCCTAACTAGATCTTAGGTTGAGTTGGATTAGGAGTCTTCTTTTAGTTAGGCTTAGTGGTATATTGACTCAAGATGCCATTCTATGTGTACACCTATTTTTTCATGTTTTAATTTCTTTCTATTTTAAACTTCCTTTTATTATTTTCATGCACACATGTGCAATTTTCCCAACCTTTAAATTTATATTTCCTCTTTTCCTAGAGTTTGATTTTATCTCAAATCTTTTGACTTATTTAATATTTTATTTAGTTCCTTAATTAAACTTAGACTTAGAATTAGTCTTAGTCTTAGGCTTAGACTCTTGTTAGGCTTTGAATCATAAATTAATTACACAACGTGTCATTCAAGACGCACCTCTATGCTCCAAGGGTGCCACTCACCTTTGACTGGTTTTGGAAGTTTACTCGACCCTTGGAGTCAACAATCCATTTGATCGACCTTGTGAGAGACTAAGGGCTTCTAAGGAATAAAGATTCCACCTTATTGTGTGTCCCTTAGATTTCCTCGTGAGTGATTTTCTTAGTCTTCCCTCACAACATCATGTACCTATCGAACTAGGTAATCATTAACCTACAGTTCAGGTCACGGTGGGAGTGCTAGTAGGCTGTGACAGGGATGTTTCCACACCTCTCCCTCAAAATTATGGTTTATGTGCATGACCCTTTTACTCCTTATGTGAGTCAGATTAGCAAGCATCGTCAAGCCTGTATCCACTAAAAACAATAGTGTCAATAATTCATATACATAAATCATATTGTAATCAATCATATATCACATGTGCATAAAATGAAATACTAAAAAAAAATGCAATCCACTCCCTAACTCAATCCAGATTCCAAGGAAGTCCATTGATGCCATCAACATCCATAACTTGTCATGTGTGCTACACACTTAAGACAACTTGTCAATAATATATGTCAATACATGTACATCTAAAAGTAACATATATATCACAATACATCATCATCATCATCATCATCATCATCATCATAATCAAGATAGAATCATAATGTACCATAATCGGATCACTTGCATGCAAGTGTCCTAAAATAATAAGTCAATATAAGTATGATTAGTAGGACGTGATGTTACATACACACCCTCTAGCTTTAAACTTTGTCTCGAAGTTTGTACAATTTATAAATACAAATAAATAAATGTGTCTAACATAGATCTGCATATCTAATCTATCAAACAAATAAGGAAACTATTGATGCATCTCCAATGCGTCCTCCCATGTAGCCGAGTGTGGACTATAATTGTCCCACTGGACCTTGATCTGATCGACTATTCGACGTTGTATATTTTGAGTGCGATGGTCCAGAATGTGAATTGGCTCCACCATGAGAGCACCCTCGTCTGACACCTGCAGAGAACTCATGTCAATAACATGTGACAGATCACTAATATAATTTCATAAAACAGATACATGAAATACATCGTGTATACACCTCAAAGAATCAGGCAAGACTAGTTGATAAGCCACAAGTCCATTCTTTTCCACAACCTTGAAAGGTCCCACAAACCTAGGAGAGATTTTAGCACCCTTTCTAAACTTGATCGAACTCTTATGTGGTTTTACCCGTAAGAAAACTCTGTCGCCAACCTCATAACTGTGGTCAATGCGATGCACATCAACATAACTCTTATGTCTATATTTCTCTTCTTTAATCCTTTGTCTTATCGATTGCATCCGTTGTTCCATTTCTTGGATTACTTCCGGTCCTACCATAATCCTATCCTCTAATCTATCCCAACTCAGGGGTGTCTGGCACGGTCATCCATAAAGAAACTCAAATAGTGCCATGTTTATTGTTCTTTGATAATTGTTGTTGTATGAAAATTTTACCAATGACAAGAAGTCCTCCCAATGCTTCTATTGATCCATTACATACATCCAAAGTATATCCTCTAAGATATAGTTCATTCTTTCACTTTGTCCATATGTTTCTGTGTGATATGTTGTACTAAAATTTAGTTGTGCTCACAAATCCTCTTAGAAACTAGTTCAAAACCTTCTTGTAAACACCAATCCATGATCGGATATGATCTTTCTTGGTACTTCGTGCAACCACATGATCTCACTAACAAAAACTCTAGATATGTCTGGTGCCTGATACATCATACATATTGGAATAAAATGTGCACTCTTTGTCATAGTGTCAACGACCACACAAATCGAATCATGTCTCCTTACCATCAGTGGTAATCCAACAATAAAATCCATCGAAATGACCTCCCATTTCGATTCAGGAATAATGTGTGGTTGTAACAATCTTGTTGAATGTCTATGTTCAACCTTCACTTGATGACATTCTAGACATCTCACCATGTAACTAACTATGTTTGCTTTCATTCCTTTCCATAAGAATAAAGGCTTAAGGTTTTCCTTGATCTTCGTGACTCCCGGATGAGCCATGTATATTGCTCGATGAGCTTTGCTTAAGATCAAACTTCTTAGTTTTTCGTTAGACAGTACGTAAATTCTTTCGTTATATCTCAACAATCTATTGTTGTCCGATGAATAACCTTGAAACTTTGGTACCATCATGGTATTTTGTCCAATATTATCCTTAACTTATTTGTACGAGTCATCATCTATCTGTAAAGTTAGAATATTTTCTCTAAGATTCGTCTTAAGAGGTATTACCGAGAATATGCGTGGTCTCTGACTCAATGCATCTGCTACTCTATTTACTGTTCCTTTAATGTAAGTAATCTCAAAGTCGTATTCGCTAAGTAATTATGGCCAACACCTCTATCACGTGTTCAAGTCACTCTGAGTAAATATATGCTGCAATCCACAGTGATCTATCTTTAATTCAAATTTTCTTCCAATTAGATAATGTCTCTAAACTCTTAAGGCATATACAATCGCTAATAACTCCAAGTCATGCGTTGCGTAGTTCTCTTCATGTCTTCTTAACTTCCTTGAAATATAAGCGATCACTCATCTGTCTTGCATCAATACTCCACCTAAACCTTCCTTGGATGCGTATGTGCATACCAATTATTATTTTTACATATCAAGGACCTTTGGTATCAATGTTGTCATTAATGACTCCTTAATCTTTCGAAAAAAATTTGCGCATTTATTTGTCCATACAAATTTATTGTTTTTCTTCTACAATTTTGTAATTGGATTTTCTATCTTTGAAAAACATTCGATGAAACATCGGTAATAACCTGCTAACCCCATAAATCTATGTACTTCATGTACGTTTGTTAGTGCGGGGCATTCAATAATAGCCTCTAATTTCGCTGGATCTACAACGATACCTTCACCAGATATGATATGTTCCAAGTAATAAATCTTTGATTGGTAAAAAAAACATTTCGATAGCTTTCCGTACAATTTGTTTTCTCTTAGACACTATAAAACCAATATCAAGTGTTAGTTGTTCTCTTCTATCATTCGAGAATAAATCAGTATATCGTCAATGGATACTTGTACAAAATTTTCCAAGTATTCACAGAACACCCCATTCATCAAACTCATGAATATGCACGTGGCGTTCATCAATATGAATGGTAAAACAATAAACTCATATTGTATGAAGCTCATCTTAAATGCGGTCTTAGGTATATCTTCTTCCTTAATTTGCAATTGATGATATCCTGATCTCAAATCGATCTTAGAAAAAACAGTTGTTCCCTTCATCTGATCAAATAAATCATCAATCCTTGACAATAGATATTGGTTCTTGATTGTAGTTTTGTTCAATTGATGGTAGTTAATGAAAATACTCAATGATCCATCCTTCTTTATAACAAAAATCACCGATGCACCCCAAAATGATATGCTTGGATGTATAAGTCCCAAATCCAAAAACTCCTTCAATTGCATTTTCGATTCCTATAATTCCGGTGTCGACATCCAGTATGGATTTCTTGCAATAGGTTCAGTTCTAGGTTTCATATCTATGGTAAATTCCAATTCTCTTTCTTGCGACAAACTTGGTAATTACTCAGGAAATACATTGGAAAACTATGATACTACAGGAATATTTTCTAATCCTTTTGTGTCCCCCTTTTTCATTTAGTTCTAAGATGGCATATAACTTCTATCCATTGCACATAATTTTCTGTAATTATAGGGAAGAAATAAACCTCAGTGAAATGACCCCCTATTTTCTTCCTACAATCACTCTACTCCATCCCAAATCATTCGTCAAACTTAACCGCTTTGTCTTGTATTTAAGTATCGCATCATACGATTCTAACCAGTCCATGCTAATCACTATGTCATAATATCCTAAGATATTGACATATATGTTTTCCTTCGTTACAAAATCACCCAAGTTAATGCTACAGTCCATAACCTTTCCCCCAACTTATTGTTTGGATCTCAATGTCATTTCTATATATCTAAACTCTTCTTGCTCGACCACCTTTACCTTAATTCTCTTAATAATTTCACTAGAAATAAGGCTCTCTTTATCTCCTATATCTATCAAAATACTAAAAGTTTGATCTCCAATCATACCTGACGTCTAAAGAACGATGGATAGGTGCTTGGCCTAGCGGTTATTCACCGCTACATGTATCTTGTGGGCCTTACTCAAATATCCAACTGTAGTGAGTCCTGACAATCCAAAATCTTTGGACTTATCAATCAAAAAATATCATCGGTAATGTGTCTCTCCACATGTCCAACATCCATTCCTCGGTTTGATACTCCTAGTCCCATAAGTAGAAGTTGTTGGCCAAGGAGTCTGCTATACTGGTCTATTCTACTAACCGGATCTAAACTGTTGTTGTTGTTGTGGATGACATTGCTGTTGCTTCTATGGTTCTCTGTAAGGATTCCTTTACTGAGGAGTCTGTTGTCGCGATGTCGAGAACATAGGTCCTCTGGGCGTATATTAATGCTCATATTTTTTTTTGGATGGTGTCTAATGTTGTTGCGCTCCCGGTGTCGTCTGTCCAGTCTTTTTAGAAGGATTCCTACCCTGACCCCCATTGTTCATTTCTTACTCATTTATGAGGGCCTTATGAATTTCATAATGCAACGTCTAAGGCATGAGGATCCTCACCTTCGCACGAATGTTT
Organism: Picea glauca; assembly: GCA_000966675.3. Taxonomy (NCBI): domain Eukaryota; kingdom Viridiplantae; phylum Streptophyta; class Pinopsida; order Pinales; family Pinaceae; genus Picea; species Picea glauca. Next base: position 851,912 of record JZKD02S1219112.1, on the reverse strand, counting down.
AATTTAAGGTTGAACACAAACTTGTTGACCTTTAGCTTCTCTGTGTTTAAATGTGGAGCATATCTGAGTAGCTCCATGAACCTGGCCTCATACTCTGGTATCATATGACTACCATGTCATAAGGCATTGAACTCATTAAGATGGTGCTCAATGAATTCCTTGGACAAGTGCCTCTCCTGGAATCGTTCCTCGAACAACTCCCATGACATGTCTTCAACGACCATGTTTAGTTGAGGTAGGAGTGCATTCCACAAAAGTATAGCACTCCCTTTCAGTTGAAATATTGCCATGCATACTTTCATGTTGGATATGTAATCATGAAGTGTGAAGCACATTTCCATGTTCTCCAACCATGATTTGTTGGCTTAACCATCCTTGGCACCCCATAACTCGAGAAATTACACCTTCTTGATTTCTCTGTGTATGCTACTACTACTTGTTGGAGTGTGTTTTGAACCCTCATTGGGAACATACGTTATGCCCTCATCCTGATCAAGATGATTGATCAATGCCTCTAAAATCCTCTCGAAGGATCTCATCATACCTACCACATATCCCACAACAACTTGCTCCTGCTTAGTAGTCTACTCATCTCCCTAAGGGTTAGATCCCTTTGGCATGGATACTCTTGAAGGAGGCACACCTTGTTGGAAAATTCAATTGCTTAAATTGCTTTCATTTAATTATCAACCAGGGATGCTCGTAAGCTTGTGATGATGCCAGCAAAATATATGCAGGAGTAGGCATCTAACTCTAATCTAAGAAAATTCAATCAAATCCTAACTCTTTCATTCCACTTAATAAGACTTAGTCGTTGTAGGAAAGAAAACACTAGCTCCCTTACAGGAGGTCCTCTCATGATGTTTCACAAAACCTATCAACAATCAAGATCATCAAGTAAACACTCATGCATTGAAAATAAATACACTTAAAAATGATTAGTTGTTGTAGGAATGAAAACAATAGCTCCCTTACATGAGGTCTTCTCGTAATGTTTCAAATAACCCATCAACAATCAAGATCATCAAATAATTCTAATAAAAACAATAAAGCATATAAACCTATTCAAAGCATTAGAACAAGAAGAAAATGCTACTATGATCTATTTGGAGTGAGCTCAAT
>JZKD02S1219112.1:827008-840137 GCA_000966675.3 Picea glauca | reverse complement strand
TAATACACTCATCACTTCACTTTATTATTTACCTTTTAAAATCTCTTAAACCACTTTGACTAGTTTGACCTTTTGGGGCTTCTAGATGACATATGAGGGTCCTCCAACTTCGTAAAGCCATATATCTCAAACCGTGAGGAGTTATGTAACGTTCTACATACCACAAAAAATGGAATGAAATGTACTATCCATATAGAATAGTATTATCTGAAAATATATCATAACTCATACCGTTACCCATCAAACAAACTTGGGCCGATTACCCAAACCCGGGGTCTCCAACTTCTCATGGCCATAACTCTCTAACCGTGAGGAATTATGTGACATTCCACCTACCATCGGAAATGAAATGTTAAGCACTATCCATATAGGATAGTTTCCCTGACAAAATCACTTTCCTTCATTTCATTATTCCACTATTAAGCATGGGTTCTCTTACTTCACAAAGTGTCTTCCCGTGAGGGATTTCACCATAAGGGGACCACTTTGGAGTTCATCCATATTTACTTCTTATCAAACATGAAAAAACAATAATGAGTCATATTTACATCAAACAATATCCGGTCCATTACCCAAGCCTTTGTGCTATGGGGCTTTCTTCAAGGGTTGACATCAATGACAACCAACCTTAATCAACATAAGGATATAGCAAGCTGCACAGATCTTCTATCCTATGCGGAGTAGGGTTTTGAGGATCTGTGTATGTAACCTATTGAAGAATATAATAAAGAAGAAGAGTTGGTTGACATAGCCCTAGGGTGGGGGTGAACCACGTATATGTTGTGTTTCTCTGCTTTGTTCGATGTGATGGTGTATTTATGTGTTATTTTATAAGTGCTTGATATATATAGATAGATAGATCTATTTATGCTTTGTAATTATGATGAATCTGGATGTTATATTTGACATAGGTGAATGTGCTTTGTGCTTGAATCTGTTAGATCTGATCCATTTATTTATGCTAAGTGCTTAAATACATTAGATCAGGGTGAATGCTGTGATGCTCTATTTTCTCTGTGGAGTAGATATTTGTTAAATAATGTTTGAACTAACGGTGCTAAGTGCTCTATCAAGTATTATAATCATAGATCTGTGTCCCATCTAAGGTTGTAGACACATGAGTCCTACAACCACCCCTGCCTCTACCTCGGGTGAGACTTCATCTGCTTCGTAGGTGTTGCCGAAAGGGTCGATAGTTAGGGTTTTTTTGATGCGTTGTTGTAGCCTTGAACCCTGGGTCTGCCCTTGTGCCAACAAATGGTTCCATTACTGAGACCTGAAACTATGATTTCTGGGAACTAAGGAAGAAGAAACTTTGTGCAAAGATCCGACCCGAAATTGTGAAATCTCTGTGCGTAGATTTGTTGCTCTAGTGCACAGTACTCTACTTAGTTTGACAAGCTCTGTGCTAAGGAAAAGAAGTATGATCTGAAGAAAAGAGGTAAGATCTGAAAGCTTTGTGCTATGAGAAAGGTAAAAGTGAGAATTTTTTATTAAACGAGGTAATATCTGAAAGATCTGTGCTCTGATAATGGTAAGAATATTGAAAAGTTCTAGATTTGAAAGCTTTGTGCTCTATAGAAGTAAGATAAGTGGAAAGTTTTGTTTCAACAATATGGATCTAGGTATGTTTGATAGATTCTATCCTAGCTTGAAAACTAGGCTATTAATAGATGAAAGAAGATTTGATATGAGTAGATCTTATAAGAGTAGTGAAAAATATGGTATACCTATGCATAGAAAGAATGTTTGGACTAATAACTGTATGTAGGATCCTGGAAAGAAATGTTTGCAGGTTAGATACCATGATCCTAGCACATAGTACAGGAAAGGATGGGGATCATTTAAAATAAAGAGAGGATTAACCCTATGTTACAGTTGCAGAAGACTGGGACATCTTGCTAAGGAATACCCTGGGAGAATAACTAGTTGTCTTTGTTGCAAAGCTATGGGCCATGAAGTATTGGATTTCCCTAGAATGATTGTTAAGGTTGAAAGAATGAATATGAACCAAGAAAACCCTAAGGTAGATCCAAAAGCTAAGATTATGACAGAATCCCAGAAAGAATCAGAGAAAGTATTGCTACAGATGAAAGAAACCTTGAATGACCACCAACATGTCATATTATCAGAGATATTCAAAGAAAAAGAATGCCTTGAAGCAAGAATAGGAGACTTTGACATTGACTGCATTCTAGATGAGTAAACACAGGCGAATATCATGATAGAGATAACTTGGGAAGATATAGGGAGGCCTGCTATGATTCCTTCATTAGGAGGAATAGGACTATTCAAAGGAAAGTTGATAAACGTATGTGGAAAGCTCACCCGGATACCTATGAATGCCAATGGAAATTCAACAGAGGAATATTTTGAAATTATTAAATTTATTGAGAACAGTGCACCATTTACCATGCTACTAGGAAAACCTTGGATTGAAAGAGATCAGGCCAGAAGGCAAGAAGAAGAGGAAGTTTTAGAGTAGAAGAAGAAAGAGTTAAAAGAATTCATGACTAGAAGGATCACACACTTGATTGAAGAACAAAAGAACAGATCAAATTTATTTTACACCAGAGATCCGTATGTCGAAGTTGCAAGAACACTAGAAGACCCACAAAAGATTGAAGTACCTATTCTAGATAAAGAAGAAGGATCACCCTCGAATATTAGGAAAGAATCTCAACAACGTGAAGTAACTATGCCAAAAGAAGATAAGAATCAGAATGGAAAAAGGCATATCGAGACAAAGCTCACTGGGAAGAAGGCTAGAAAGATAAATAAGAAGAGATCTAAGATCGACATGTTGCATAAGGTTCCAGAGGGAACATCGTAAAAGGAAAATTTGCAAAATTGGAGCTTCGTCGGGATATCAAAACAACGACACATGGCACTTCTCCATGGCGAAGAAATATAGCCATTGGGGACATTATAACCATTAGACCAATGCTTCGAACGGGTAGAAAGGCATTTATGGTCAGATAGCTCGCCATCAAACAGTTGGAACCGCGCCATAAGGAACATAACATAGTTAATGAAGGATTCTAACCAGTTGCAAGAGATCTGTTATTGAGTTACCTATCTATCCCATCGTGCCATGCATCGAGAACACTTTTTCCAACCGAGAGTTTGAGCCCACAGACTAAGTTTATTTTTCACAGTGATCATCGCGCTCTTTCTCTCTATACCATTATTGTGTCTAAGTTACCCTCCGAACCCGAGATTGTTAACCCCGAGTATGTATGTCAGACGAGTTGAGCGCTGCAGAGAAAGTTGTTGAAGAAGTTCTGATAGACCTCATGAATGAAAGAGTCATGTCAATGTATACAGGTGTACAAGCATCATCGACGAGAGGAATTCCAGCCTCTCCGTCAACTGCTCGCGGAGCCAAACCATCCCGACCATCATATGAAAAGAGAACCAAGCACAGGGATGATCTAGCGAATGCCAAATTGATCCCGACCATATTACCCACCTACATACCACCTCTGAGTGACGCATTAAATTGAGACAGCGTGACCATAGATTTCGAATACACCTTGGTTACAGCGTACCTCCCGAAGGGGATATGCACAGTTCAAGCAGACCAAGATAAGATTGCAGCGTTGAAGTTTAGCGACTTCAACCTCGGAGATCACAAAGTCTAAACATGCTTGCCCCACATAAGTACCTGACCAGAACTAAGGGGAAGAATTTGAAGATAATCCCCTAGTCATGGAATATGAACCTCACACAGTCCACCCTACTGAACGTCATGAAGATTCCCCACTTTGGTAGACAATAGGAATTCAATACCTGTGTCAAGTTGTTTCTTTCTTGTTACCATGGAGGCTATTTGTGGCTAAACCTTCGTATAACAGTTGATCTGATGTTGATCAATTGGATCACAAGGTTGAGTATGCAAGGACCTGATCTACAAGAGTTTTACCCTGGAAAATACATGGATCGTGCTCTAGCACAGAAGATCAAGGACACTTATGGAAATGTCGAGAAGGGAACACGAGGCTAAAAGGTATCTTCTATCCATAATGGCGCAATGCACCTCACCTGTTAGTTGATTGCAGGGAAGTTAGTAAGAAAGAACTGACCTACCCAAATCACCGATTTTGTAGTCGACCTCGCAGGGAAGTGTGCGGAAGGCCTTCATATGAACTGGGTGAAGTACCTGGTGAACTAGTTGGGACTCGACTACAGAGAAGCACATGATCAAGGATTTGAATTTCATTTCAGCTAGCTCTTGATTCTTATATCTTTTATTACTTGGGAGATGCCAGAAGGTGCAACCTTCTCGGACATGGATCCATTTGAATTGTTGGCCATGAAGTTCAGTACACTGTGGTATTCAAGCGATATGAATAATCAGTGGCAGTCAAATGTTGTTTTTCATACCTACTACAATCAGTTGAAGGTAGCTATACAGTCTGAGCCTCGCATGACTCCGAACACTCTACACCGGTTTAGGTCTTTGATGAAGTTCAACGCAGATCATAATTTTATTTACATCACAGCATGCACTAACGAACACAAGAAGTAGCTTCAATCCTATTATAAGTTGACGAAGGAGGACTTGGAGGAGTTCACTAAGGACTGGTTGGTGGAACTCCTTATTCCAACAGACCCTACGGAGATATCTGACATCGACAACCTAGAAAAAACACAGGATACACCCGGACCTAGTAGGACAAAGAAGACCGAAGAGGTCGAAGGATTAGACAGTGCATCCATGAAGACTGTTTCCATATCACCAGAGAAAGGAGGTGATGGTGAAGAGTTAGATGAAAAATAATTTGAACAAAAGTAAGGAGATGAGGTTGACCCCCTGAACAAGAGGAAAGGTTCACCTCCAAAACCTTCCTCCTAGAAGAAATCGAAGGCCACCATGACCAAGATGCAGACTGTCCTCACCTCCAATGACTTTGACTTCCTCATAGCATCCATGTAAGATGCTTTGCTGGAAATAATAGAGAAACAAGAAGAAAAGCGAGAGGATATGTATGATTGAATTGAGACTGAACTTTGAGGGGTATAGAAGGCCCTACAGTCTAGCCACACAGTCTCCACTGCGTTGAGAGAACTGGAATTGGGATATGAGCCAACCCAACTCCATCGCCTAGACGATACATTCAAATCTCACCTTCGATGAGAACAAGAGGAAACAGAACAAGCCACCCAGGCTTTGACACAAGTACAAGGAGTACTTGTAGAGCAATGTGGTTCTACAGAATAGGAAAAGCTTTCTCTCCAAGAGAATTTTGATGAACAAAAAGCACAACTACAGCAAGAAAAGGAATAGTTTCTTACGGAGCAACTCAAAGTAAAAGAAGTGGTCAATAGATCACTTCGCTCTGTGACAGTCTTAGAAATCAAGGCAGAAGACCGAGTTACACAGTAGGTGAACCAACTCGTAGAATCCATCCAACAGCTACAAAAATGCATAGCAAATTTGGAGCTATGCATTGTATCTGAGACCCCAAAAGATGTAAGAGACCAAAGAGAAGCAACCGCCCAGAGCATAGTTGAAAGGCTAAAGGATCTTACCCTATAATGTAATAAACTCATTGATCACAGTTTCCAGACCTATGAACAACTCACAGAGAACTCGGAACTAAAGGCACTGGAGTCACAGCTCCAAGAGGTGAAGTATCAGGCCAAAAAAGATAGAGGCACAGTTGAAATCCCTGTCAGCTATGGAAAGAATGAAGCGATCCCAAGAGCAGCGGACCGCCCAGTAGAAGATCCACACTATCCAGAGTAGAGTTATGGAGGTAACTTAGAAACTCTAACCTATACAAGAAAAGGCTTACCAATTTTTTACAGAGGTAGAAGGCCAAGGAGCAGAGCTAGATTAGGTTGTCACTACATTTGAACAACGTCTAGAGGGATCTATCTATGATCCAGTCATCCAAGACTTCACTAAATAGGAGGTCATAGCACAACAACAAGTCAAAGCAGCTCAAGCCAAGCTTGAGGTGTTCGAAGCAGAACTAGTCAGACCAGAGTGACTCGGGATGAGTCATAGGTGACTGTTGGGGGCCTGTTGGCCCTTGACCAAGTTTTGAGGGTTCTTGTTCATGTTTGACCATTTTGGACTTCGACAAACTGTCAAAGTTAAAGCACAAGATGAAGCAAAGATCACAGGATCTCGTCCCCTTTTTGGGTCCTTTTTTGGATTTGGGAATATGTAACAGGTATGTGAATGTCGACCCATGGGTTTACCCATGCTTAGGCCTATTTTGTAATATATAAATAGATGTCTAGGTGACATAAAGAAATAAGGAAAAGAATAAGAGGCATCTATGTGATGTTGTGCTAAGTGCAAGTGTGGTTTGTAAATACTTTGTGCATACTATGAGAGACTTGCAAAGATAAGTGCAAGTGTTTGTAATAGACTATGAAGGGCTTTGTGTTGTAACACAAGGAAGAAGGATCTAGCGAGCTACGCAGATCTTCTGTCCTATGCAGAGTAGGGTTTTGAGGCTCTGTGCATTTAACCTATTGAAGAAGCTAATAAAGAAGAAGAGTTGGTGGACGTAGCCCCAGGGTGGGGGTGGACCACGTATATGTTGTGTTTCTCTGCTTTGTGTGATGTGTTGGTGTATTTATGTGTTATTTTCTAAGTGCTTGATATAGATAGATAGATAGATCTTCTTATTCTTTGTGGTTATGATGAATCTGGATGCTATATATGACATACGTGAATGTTCTTAGTGCTTGAATCTGCTAGATCTTATCCATTTATTTATGCTAAGTGCTTAAATACATTAGATCAGGGTGAATGCTGCGATGCTCTATTTTCTTTGCGGAGTAGATAATGGTTAAATAATGATGAAATAATGGTGTTAAGTTCTCTATCAAGTATTATAATCACATATCTATGTCTCAGCTAAGGTTGTAGACACCTGAGTCCTGCAACCACCCCTGTCTCTACCTCAGGTGAGACTTCATCTGCTTCGTAGGTGTTTCCAAAAGGGCTTGTAGTTAGGGTTTTGTTAGTGCATTGTTGTAGTGTTGAACCCTGGGTCTTCTCCTGTGCCAATACAATGCAAGGGGATACATTCATTATTGTGGCCACCGAATATGACATGATGATTAGATTCAATTTTGGCTTTCAAGCTGTGGTTGAAAATTGAAAAATATTGGGGAAAACACAGTCGTCTGACCCTTCGAGTGAGATGGTAAGTAAACTGAAAAGACTCTAATTTTTCATTACTTGTAAGTACATATATAGACGGTTGATTTATCACATCAATTAATGTGTCTATTTTTTATAATCATGCAAGCAACCCCAGTTCGTTTGACAACGATATTTGACATGAACCCCATGATTCTGGTGGTGTGTAGGCCCATCATGGTATGTGTATTTAAAATCAATTGTATGTATTGACAATTAGTAATATTTAGTTTCAAATGGTGTACTTATAATGTTTCTTGTTTGAATGGCAGAGAATGTAGATGAGGTCGGTGCTCACAAAGGAGAGGAACCAAATATAACCTAACCAATGGTGTCGACTACTCCTCCATGTAAAAAATAGATTCATGATATTTGTATTAACGAAAGACTAATATGAATAATAATATCTAACCATGTACTTTCAACGTTTTTTTTTGTTCTAATGGATACATTGTATTACTAGAAGTAGTGAAATGGTACAGATGATGCATAGTCATGCAACACAACCATAATAGGGTCCAATAGTTGAAGGGTTTGAAGATGACGTTAGTAGTGATGATGTACTGAAGAATTTTATTAAAAGGAAGAAACTGAAAAATAATTGATTGTAAATATTTTGAAGACAAACTTTATTAATACAAATTATTAGTTGTACATTTTTTGTTTAAATTAATATGCATGATTGGGTATGGGGAATTGAGAGTGATGCGAGGGGGTGGGGATGGTCCAAATGATCTTTCACCTTCACGTGGTTGGCCCTATTTAGTAGAGAATAAATTATTCTCAAAACCAAGAGGAGCTCATTAAGGTATTCCTACTATCCATTTAATGATATTGTTTTTAGAGATTATTGAATGTAATGTTATGTGGCATTTTATGTTCTCCCTTAACATTAATTTTTTTGAATGTTTAATGTGAATAAAGGCCTATTCCGAGGACTTGGAGATGTAAAATGCTTGCTCAAGTTAGTGATTGATTGAATGAACATTGAAAACAATATTGATAAATTGGATGGCAGGAAAAAAGTGAGTTCCAATTTTAAAGTTTCTTGTACTAAGTTTGATTCTTTTCTTAGTTATATGTTTCTATTTGTATCGGCTTGCTATTTTATATTATTGACTTATATCTCTGGTTCAAAAAAAAATAACTTTTGTTTTGTTTGTGTAAAATAAATAGTTTAATAAATGGCCCCTATGTCACTATAAATATAAATCAATGCTATCATATTTGAGATTCACACTTTTTTCACTATCAAATTGATATAGAAATAATGAGAATAGTTTTCCCTTATAATGCACTCCTGAACAAGGTAACGCCCAACACATAATTTGAGAGAGAAAACCTAGGTTTTATGCCTAAGGAGAATGAACCCACCTTTCCAACAACTTTCAACTCAACATTTATCACTTAAGGAGCTTATCCTCTTTTCAATATTTCTATTTTGACTTGAGTGTATCGAGTGTACTCATGTAAATGCATATTTCCATCCTATTCGACTATGTACATGAGTTCTTTATTATTTATTCATATTGTGTGGACCTATTGGGAGGTTTTATTTGACACCCTCCAATATAATTTTTACCATCCAAGCCACCTCACAAATCTATTGTCTAGATTTTATCATCCCTCAAGAACCTAGGAAGACATTACAATAGTACATTGAGGTGTTCTCTTGGCTTTGCATTCAACTCTAGGTTCTATATCTAGATGAGGTATTAATTGTATCACCACTTTAGAGGTATTCTTTTAAACCCTCCAATATCATTTTTACCATCCAAGCCACCTCACAAATATACTATCCAATTGGTATCATCTCCATCAAGAGCCTATGAAGACATTACAATAATGGATTGGTGTGTTCACTTGGATTTGCATTCAACTCTAGGTTATAGATCTAGAGGAGGTACTTATTGTTAAATTTAATTCTACTATATTGGATTTTGTTATATTCAAATTTTTCATGTTTGAAAGTGTTTCCCTTGAATAAGACTTCAAACATTCCTTGGAAGTTGAATGTAAAGTTCAATGCTGGAATAATTTCTAAGCCTCCCAAAACCCTAACTCTCATTCCAACCCCCACACTTAGAGTGCTCTCAATAGTCCTATAGCTTTTACTCCTCATCCATAGAACCCTACATTTTTTATTCCTTCTTCTCCTAGACTTGATCAATGGTGCCACTACCATTGCACACAACCAACACTATAACACATATCCATGCTCTCAACTATCTATAGTCATATCAAGAAATATATATTGACTTTCCCTCTTGTCTTCCCAAGTCCATCATTACATCCTACACTTTGTATCCTTTAATGGTTGAATAGATATTGAATTCTCTCACTTTCCTTTTATTTGTTTTAATTGAACACAAATAAACTTCTTCCACCTCTACCAAAATTCCTAAATCTTACGCCAATAGACTACAAAGTCTCATATAGGATCTCTCATCATTCCAAATTCATAAAAAAGTATAAAACCAATAACTATATTAATCACTATAGTTACAGACTCTAGGACATGCTCAATGTATTAATTCAATGGTATTGTTTAGATATTCCTTTTCTCCAGCCACATCAAAATCTGGGACACTAGGAGAATCTTTCCTAATCTTCCCTGGCAATGCCATGTTTAGGTTTAGATGAGTCATAACTCAACCTTGGGTGACAATGTTTACTCTTGTACCTATCCTCTCTCTAGAATCATTGATTGGATCATTGATTATCATCACACATATGGATTCAGTGACCTCAAAATCCCTTATCGTACCTGGATTGCACTTGGATGACAACGACAAATATTTCCAAGTATGGTGCAGACCTTAAAGGCCTTATGAACAGTTCTTTTCTTTCCAGGGAGTCTGATGCAGGAGCACATGACAACAAACTCTATAAATTACCCAAGGGGTCAAAACATTTACCAAGGGAGTTGGTTCCCTGATTTTATTTTGTAATATTTATAAAATATGTCTCTTAAATATATCTCAAAGATTGATTTGTTTCATAGTTTTTAGTTTGTTATTGATATTCAGGAAATAATTCCTAGTATATAGGTTTGTTTAGATACTTCAAGTGAGTTGGTTTTTTTGGAGATATTTCAAGAGATCTAAGAATATATTTTTAATTTTATAATATGAAATAGGTTAGGCAGACAAAGCGAGTGAGGAGGAGTGGTTTTAGAGAAATTCCATGTGTGCAGGTTGTGAGAGAAGTTTTGAATATTACAAATAAAGTTCCAATGTGTTCCGAAAATTACTATGTCAATTTTGTAATCTAGAATTGTGTGTATGAGGAAAGTTGGTTTGTTTATTTCATGATTTATCTTCATCTTGGGAAATACACATGTCATACTGTGTGAATCGATAGATCCGAGTTCATTGTGTGGTAGATTGATCCCAAATTTTTCATTGGAAGCATACCAATCGAGATTGAGGAAAATCCTCCTTGCAGTGGGGACATTTAATTGTTATTATCATTATTTGAACGAGATTAAATCTGGATTGTTGGATCATATATCTAATACATTGGGGAAGTAGGATCAGATTTAAGGTTGATCATTGATCAACGTAAGGATCAATGATCCTCATCGACTTCACATAGGTAGGAATCTCAGAGGTTAATAAAGGTGTGGGTGTTGAGGGTGGTTTATAAACTTACCACTGAGACACATGTTCCATGTTGGTAGCACTATGTGTTGATACTGAGAGGGGGGTGAATCAGTATCAAGTACAATTTAAAACCTTTTTCAACTTATACTTAAACCATTCAACTATATCCAATGAGAAATGAACAATAGTATAAGAGTTACACCAATACACCATAATACACCATGCACAATATACGAGAAATAATCAATAGTTATTGTTCAAGGGAAGTAATGACTTCCAAAGGTAGCTACAACTTACAAATGTAAAGGGAGGGATAAACTTCCAAGAGGAAGATACAATCCTCCAATATCAAGAGAGATTTGAACTCTCCATCCTTGCCCCTTCCTTCCACCCAAGAATATATGAAAGATAATAAAAGTTTACATTAAATCATCCCCATCAACCAATCATCACATAGAACCTAATAATGATTCCTGACACTTCTTCAATTTCTGCAATTCTTCAATTCTTGGAGTACTTTGATCCTATAGATAATATTATTCAATGTATTCTCTGAAACTTCTCCAATTTTCACTCCTTGAATCCTCCCCAAAAAGAGGTTATAGAAAGAATGGTAGACTTTATTCAATTCTGGTCTATTCAGAAGACCCAACTTGTATAGCATGCCTCACGCTCAATATTTAACATCCGATTCTGAAAATTGCACAAAAGAAACTACAGTCCATACTATTTCCAATGGAAGTGTTCCCACTTCATTTGGATTTTGTATGAATACGTTATGACTATTTTACCCGGAACACTTATTTATTGACTAGCTTCAGGACTAGTCACAAACCCTATCTTCCATAGAGTGTATCTCCATAATAATAGCGAATCAAGAGCTGAAATTTTTACCAGAGGTACCTTGATATGTCTTCTCAATACCATAGATATTTCACCATCTGAATCGTTCTAGACAAAAAGTTATAGCAAAAATGGTAAGATGACCTGAAAATAATATACCTTAGAACACATCACCAAAAGACTTCATCCTCCCTTGAAATCCAACCTTATTTTACTTCTTATTCCCTCTGAAATTCGACTTTTATCAAATAAATGTATAATGATGTTTATTTATACCATTTATGTCACTTCCTTTTAACATTAGGGCTGACCTGACACTTTCTTATTTTGTAATTCTTTTCTTTAATTATCTTCAGGGCCTTCATGTACAATTCACTTTGTCATCTTCAAAAATTCATTTCTTCTCAACCATGAGGATACACGTGACATGCCACATACCACCGGAAACAACATGATGTATACTATACATCCATGGGTGTTGTATCTGCATGTGCATTTTCCTTCATGTACAAATACCTTCATCAATCTTGCGGTCCAAAACCCACGACTAGGGTTGACAACAATGACAACAACCAATCTTCCAACACTATGATCCCCTCGAAGTGGATTTAAATACCATCTCCCGAATCCCCGAGAAACTTCATATGAAAACCACTTTCCAAAAGTGGTAAACCACAGGTTTGTGTGAATATTTAGCCATGGGTATAGTATATGGTCACATGGAATCTTAGCACCATATCAAATTAGAACCAAAGAATAAAAAAGGAGCTAGCACTGGTTCAAAAGAGGTGCTTAACATAAACCTAGTTTGGTTTCCATTTGGAAAATGTTGTATGACAAAGAGAATTACCTTTAGTTTTATTAAATATCAGCCTTATCTAGGCTATTTTGTCACAGGGGTAGACCTAGGGTTCAACTCCAAGAGCGCACCAACAAGCCCTAACTATTGGCCCTTTCGGCAACACCTGCGAAGAAGATGCAGTCTCACCTGAAGCAGTTATGAGGGGGTTGCAGGACAGAGATGTCTACAACCAAGGGAAATATCAAGTGGATCTAACACAGGAACAACACAAAATTCATATATCACTTATCAACTCGATCTACTCCATGCATCTATCAGATCTACCTTAGCAATGTAATAACAATATATGAAGGACAAATACAAAATACCAATCATACACAAGACAAAATATACGTGGTTCACCCTCTCTCTAGGGATACGTCCACAAAACTATGCTATATTATATTGATGTAAAGAATACAGTTCTTATCTGCGCTCTGAGCTAGCAGATCTTCTCTTCTTCTTCTATGATTCTCTCCCCTCCCTTATCACCTAGTTGCAGGTTTGATCTTCACACCCAGCTGAAGATCTTACAATACCAAAAGGCTCTTGTACTCGGCACTTCTCTCTCTCACAATACTCTTCTCTCGACCAACTCAGTGTCAACAGTAACAATAACAACACATCAACCTAAAGTACCAACCCAAAACACCAACCCAACCTAGGCCCTTT
>JZKD02S1219112.1:793050-826696 GCA_000966675.3 Picea glauca | reverse complement strand
CCTTTAGACCTGTATTTATACATTACAATCATTCATCAACATCCTTAGGCCGAAACCTAAGTGTCCAAAACCTTAGATACCAAAACCATAGGTGTCTAAAACCTTGGGTCAACTTGACCCATGTTTTCAGGGCTTCGCCAGCCTGTCTTTCCTTCCTTCTCGTGCGGTTCTCCAAAGAATCTAATGGTGGATTTTTCCTCTTTATGATTCATCCACGATCCTTCTTCCTATTTATCTTTCATCCCCGATCTCCTCATCCAATGAATTTCTTTCTCGGGCTTCACTCCATATTTTCTGATCTTTTTCTCACTTTGACCTAATATTAGTCACTGTGTCCTCCACGAAGTTCACTTTTTCCCTTTTCTTCCTTGTTCTTTGCTTCCTTCCATAACCAAGGGCCAACAATCCCCCAACACTCACCTATGACTCATCCCGAGGAACTTCAATATAACTATTCAGTTTACTTTAATTTCGTACTACGTAGTGCTGAATTTTCTTTTTGCTTTATGCCTCCTCTTCCTCCTTGTGTAGACTATCTTTTATGTGTCTGGTACCCACTTTCAACTGCACCTAGTACCTAGACCCTTGATCTATTTGATTTTACTGAGAGCTACGAGGAAGCTAGTTTTCATAGTACAACTTTAGTTGACTCCCATTCACTAGTCCTTCCCTCCATTCTCCATTCAACGTCTTCAGTTGCGCAACTCCTCCTTCTGTAACATAGGTGATCTTGTATGGACCAACCCAACGTGTCTTGAACTTCCCAGGATGCTTGATGAACTCATTGTCATAAACCAACACTAGATCTCCTTTTCTAAATGCCTTCTTCTTGATGTGCTTGTCATGATAGGCATTCTCTCTTTCCTTCTGTACTTGTTGATGGAATCCTGCAATGAATCTATCTTCCTCAAGTTCGACCAAATATGCAAGTCTCTCTTGAACAACTCCAGTATCATCCATACCCATAAAGGCAACAATTCTCAGGTTTGGTACCAAATACTCCATTGGAACAACATCTTCAAGACCATAGACCAACTTAAAAGGGGTCTGCATTGTCAGCTTCTTGCACGTGGTTCTATAGGCCCATAATACTGTTAATACTCTTAAATCCCAATCATCCCTATTCATGCAACATATCTTGGTTAGTATTGTTTCCAAAATCTTGTTGAATGCTTCAACTGTCCCATTTTCTTGTGGGTGGTATGGTGTGCTCTTCTGATGGTGGACTGTAAATTCTTTAGTCAAGGCTTAAACTGTTTTATTGATGAAGTGTGTACCTTGATCACTCATAAGGATCTTTGGGCATCCAAAACTGGTTATGATGTCATCAAATATGAAGTGCACAATTGTAGTTGCACTACAGTCCTTAACTGCTCTTGCTTAGGCCCATCTGGTCAAGTAATCTGTTGTTGTGATTATGTATCTTGCTCCTGTGCGCTTCCTTGGCGGGTTTGTAGGTCCAACGAAGTCAATGGCCCATTTCTCGAATGCTTGTAGGTTCAGTTGTGTTGCTAACGACATTTCATCTCTTATGTATGGTTTCCCAACCCTTTGGCATGCATAAGAGGCTCTAGAATAGTATTTAGCATCTCTGTGTAAGGTAGGCCACCAAAGGCCAGCTCTCAGGACCTTCTACATAGTTTCTTTCCCTGTGTAATGTCCTCCCGCGATGCCTTCATCAGCTTCTGCAAGGATCAATGGGTGTTCTGCCTCCATAACACATCTTCGCAAGATCTCATCCGGTCCCATATTGTATAGATGTCCATCTATAAGTGAGAAATTTGCAGCGTGCACTACTAGTTGTTTCTTTTGTGGAATTGTGTACTCACTAGGTGCCATTCTAGTTGATAGGAACTGGACTATGTTGGTGAAGTGGTCATCAATTTTTCTAATGGCTAGCAATTGTGCATCTGGTAGTGTATCCTCCAAACTGGTGGGTTCTTCACCATGTTCCAACCTTAACAAATGGTCAGGGCCTTTGTTCATTCTTCCTGGCTTAACTATGATCTCAAAATAATATTCTTGAAACAAAAAAATCCATCTTCAGATTCTCCCCCCCAACATTGGCTTGTTGACCAGGTACTTCAGTGTGGAGTGATCAGTAAACATTTTAAAGTGTCCTCCCAACAAATAGTTGTGAAATTTCTGCAGTGCGTACACCATAGCTAACCCCTCTCGCTTAACGATGGTGTAGTTAATATCAACAGTTGGTAGCTTCCTGCTAGAAAAGGATAACGGGTGGTCAATATGTCCTTCTCCTGGTTGGGCTAACACAACTTCTAAAGAAATAGAAGATGCATCGACATGCACATGAAACTCCTTGGTCCAATCTGGAAACACTAAAATGGGCGCAATAACCATTTTCTGTTTCAGTGTGTCTAAGCTCTACTGACATTCTTCAGTCCAACTAAACTGACAATCCTTCTTCAACAGCTTCTCCATGGGCATTGTAATCTGAGCATATCCTTTAATGAACTTCCTGTAGTAGCCTGTGTGTCCCAATGCAGTGCGCATCTATTTAACTGTTGTAGGAGGGGGTAGATCAACTATAATGGAAATATTGGATGGATCTACAAGTAATCCTTTCTTACATACAATATGTCCTAATAAAAATCCAAATGGTGAGAATAAAATGCACTTCTTTAGATTCAAAGCAATTTGACACTGCCTGCATTTATCCAACATTAGCCTTAGACATTCAATGTGATTCTTCAATAAACTAAAGACATTCCAATCATCAAAATATGCTTCTAAACATTTGTGCAAAAACTCCTTGAACGCTTCGACCACCACCCTGGAAAAGATGGCTAGGGAATTATTCAATCCAAATGGCATCACTTTATACTGATAGGACACCCATTCTATTGCAAATGTAGTCTTGTGGTGATCTTCCTTGGCAATCTAGATCTGATGGTATCCTGAAAATCCATCTGTAAAAGAATATACTTCCTGGCCTCCCAAGTTATCTAACACTTCGTCAGTGAATGGTGTAGGGAAGGGGTCATGTAAACAAGAATCATTCATCTTCCATAGGTCTACACATATTCTAATATATTTTTTCTTCTTGTCTTGTACCACCATACGGATAATCCACTCTGATTCTTCCACCGGTTCTATAATCCCCACTTCCAGCATTTTGTCAAGCTCAATATTCACTTTTTTCTTATATTTAGGGTTCAATCTGTAAGGTATCTATTTGAATGGTCTAGCATATAGCTTTAAGGAAATCCTAATCTCTCCCATAGGTCCTTTAATACCCTTCATATCAATGAACTTGGTTGGAAACAAGTCATGATACTCGTGCAACAACTCTGTAATCTTGTCAATGGTAGCAACATCCCAATAATCTCTGACATTGGAAAGCTTCGGTGTCTCCTCTATTCCAATATTGACTTTCTTGATCTTGATCGGCTATCTAATAAATGGGAATTCAACTCCTAGCCCTTCCACATCTCTCTAGCCTTCTATTTACCTGATGTTTACTTTCCTTGGATCATCATCCTCATCCGCATTAATGTTGTAACAACCTTGCAGTTTCTGGAGAGGCACAGTCCATTCATCCTCTTCCTATTCCAAGGGAAGGTTGGATACCTCCTCGAATACTTTCTGTCTCACAATCTGTAATTCTTGGTCTACTAAAGGAAATTGAATTTCAAATAGGAATGTAGTTATAAAATTCTGAGTCATACCTTTCCAATCTTTAGTGATGAGGTGCAGCTCTGCTTGAAGGTACCAATTGATAGGTATTGTGTCCAGCGTGTTGATGAATTTGTGTACCCACTATTCTTGCAGGATGTCTCTATAGGCCTCTTCGCAGCTTCACATATGGTCCTTTGGGCAGCTTCGACCTATGTAGCAAACTTCACATCCTTCTACTTGTGCTGAGAATTGCGCTATCATTAGAGTACGACATTGTGTCCAGTTTGTGATATTACTTTTATGTGTCCCCCACCATCTTGCTGGTGTGGCTTTCAGGGCCTCATCCATGGCTAATAATCTTTGTTGTATTGGTACATTCTCCTCAAATTCTGACAAAAAGGTTTCTAATGGATTCAAACCATCAAAGGTGGGTAAGTTACTTACTTTTATGCCAATCCAGCGTACTTCTTTGGCTAATCTAGCACATCTTCTTGTGGATACTTTGTACATATTATTCTGTCAGTTCTCTAGTGATTCTTCTGAATCTAATGAGCATGTGATCTCACTTTGCCATCTTAGATTCCCATCAACTGTAGGATTAATGTAATCCTATTGTCTGGTTGTTAGCTTGTGTATGTTTTCTAGTGAATATGCATAGTCTTCTTCTCTGATGGGCTCTGTGTATCGCTGACCTTCATTTGGATCTAAAGGTGCAGTGACCCTAAGGCCATTACCTTCAAAATTCATATGTCTCTTCTTTAAGTCAGCAACAATAAAGTTATTGAAGGCCTGATCAATTCCTAATAACGTCGGGTAAGGGCAACTGTCATCAACTATTTCAATTACCTCAAAGTATGCAAATGTTCTTACTCCATCGATGTCCACAGGGACATGCTCCAATCATCCAAATGGGTTGACAACTTGTTGATTAGCCATCCTAAGCCTGATAGGGGAATACATCAGCTTTGGTTTTCCCATCTATGCCTAAGTTTTCTTTGTCATGACATTGAACTCCAACCCTAGGTCAAGGACCACATAGTCTATCTCATACTCTCCTATTTGAGCATTCAAATATAAGTCCTTATTTGTCCTTCTCTTCTTACCAATTTGGTGTACTTCCCTATTTAGTAAGGGATCTATCTTTCCTAGCTCATATTGTTTGATTAAATTTTGTAACTCTTGTACAACGCTTTCATCCTGAATCAACTTAATACATGTATGTAAAAATTCCATGAGCTTGCTTACCTCTTTTCCTTGTCTTGGAAAAGTAGATTGATCAAATGCATGAGGCATTCCATACTCTCTTACTTCTAGTCTTGTCTTTGATGAAGAACCTTGGTCTCCTCTAAATTATTTTCATGCTACCTCAAACATTTGTCTTTCTTTCTTTGCATCAAAGGCTTGGGTCTTCTCTGTAGCTTTCCTAATTCCTGAATCTTTTGTAATATTCCCTTGGGTCAGTCTGTCTTCTCCTGTAACAACACCTCCTCTGGCTATAACAACGACTCTAGGGTCTCCTCCTTAAGGTTAAACATAGATCATTTGCACTTGTGGGTTTTGTTGAGGTCCTCATCTTTCCTTAAGCTTAGCTAGAAACACAGGACAATCTTCTATAACATGTTCAAACGAGCTGCAGTAGCTACAAGTGGTACAAGGGTTCTAAAAATCCCTTGCAAGGTGTCCTAGTTGTGCGCAGTTATAACAGATTATTTTTCCTCGGCCTCTACTCATTCCTCCTTCTTGTCCTCTTCCTCTAAATCCACCACAAGGATTGAAGTTTCCTCTCCCAGGAGAGTTATACTGCGTAGCATTTCCTTCTTGTTGTACTTCTCCCTTGATCTTATATATGTCTCTTGACCTTTCATGCATGAGATCATAATCCCTACAATATCTATCATCATGCCCTACAAACTTATAGAATGTACAATACAAATTTGTAGGTGTTTGAACATACTTTTGCATATAATATCACTCACTAGTATGATGTTTGTTTCTACATGCCTCACACTAGGGTAAGGTGACTTGCTTCAAGGGGATCAGGGCTCCAGAAGCCAAGTATTCATTGAATAGAGGGAATTTTTCCTTGTCATGGCCTTCTGATCTGCATCTAACACACCATATATCTTTTCTTTTATATTTTCCCTTGTCTTTCTTCATATCTTCGACCTGTAGAGACAAACTAGTTAGCTGACTCAAGATCTGACTCATACCAGAGCTGGATTCTCCCATAGGGGTTGATTCAAGCTTCATGGTGATATCCAACGCCTCATCCTATGAAGAAATCTTCTATTGCATTAGGGGAACTTTGATGTGTAGTAGGAGAGCAACAATGAACCATTGTTTATTTTGTTCATCCGAGATCTGAAAAGTTAATCGACCTGTCATGGTTTTGAATCTCTGATGGAATTCTCACACAGGTTCGACCACCTTCAACTTGATCTCTTTTAGCTCTATGATACATTGTGAATCCAAATTAGGTTTCTTAAATTCTGCAATCAGTGCATTCTTGATCTGATTTAATGGATTAGGTTGTGAAAGTCCTTGGGCGAGTTTCATGTACCAACTCAGTGTGCGATCTCTGAGAGTTGTACTGAAATGGGTTCTTTTGACAGCTTCATCTGTGACATTCTTAATGCTCCATACAACTTCACAGAGGAACTAGTTTTGGTCAGGATCTTCAGATCCATATCCCCTAAAGATAGGAAGTCTCATCTCATCTGCCATAGATATTACTAGGGTTCCTGACTGAATATGTGGTGGACTACTATGGACAGTGCTTTGGACTCTCTGGTTCCTGGGATTACTCTGGTTTCTTAATACTGAATCGACATGAAAAATAATAGTACTTAATTCAATGGTCTGCGCAGTTTCTGAGCCTTTAGGTCCTCCTCGGTGAAGCTCTTCAGATTGTTCTTCTTCTATCCCAGAGGGTTCTAAATGCTCTTCGTCCATCAGATCTGCTTCTTCTCCACTGTAGAAACCCTCTTCTCCATAGTTTTTCTTGAACAGGTTCTCAAGGTGAACTTCTTTGAACACTTTCCCACTACGCGTATGTCCATCTTCTGTGTCGTTGTCACTGTCCAAATTTTGAACATTATCCTTTCTGGATCCAACCAATCTATTGTATCTTCAAGATGTTCTTCTCATGCAACAACATCTTGAGTCTTAGCTTCAATAATTGTAAAAAATTTCCTCTGGGTCCCTTAAATAAATATCTCTAATCTTATTTGTATGACTCTACCCTGTCAACAACAAACTCTATGATGTACCCTCCAATGGTATTATCGAACCAGTGATATACTACTTGTGATACAGTGTTATCAATTTCCTTGACCTTCTTGATCAACTTCGACATCCAAACCATAGGAAGTCTAGATCGGATATCGAACTGGGTATCGACTAATCTAGGGGAATATCAAGTGGTTCTAACACAGGAACAACACAACATTCATATATCACTTATCAACTTGATCTACTCCATGCATATATCAGATCTAACTTAGCAATGCAATAGCAATATATGAAGGACAAATACAAAATACCAATCATACACAACACAAAATATACGTGGTTCACCCTCTCTCTAGGGATACATCCACAGAACTGTGCTATATTATATTGATGTAAAGCATACAGTTCTTATATGTTCTCTGAGCTAGCAGATATTCTCTTCTTCTTCTATGATTCTCTCCCCTCCCTACGCACCTAGCTGCAGGGTTGATCTTCGTACCCAGCTGAAAATCTTACAATACCATAAGGATCTTATACTCAACACTTCTCTCTCTCACAATACTCTTCTCTCGACCAACTCAATGTCAACAGTAACAATAAAAACACATCAACCCAAAGTACCAACCCAAAACACCAACCCAACCTAGGCCCTTTAGACCTCTATTTATACATTACAATCATTCACTGACATCCTTAGGCTGAAACCTAAGTGTCCAAAACCCTAGATACCAAAACCTTAGGTGTCTAAAACCCTAGGTCAACTTGACCCATGTTTTCAGGGCTTCACCAACCTGTCTTTCCTTCCTTCTCGCGTGGTGATCCAAAGCATCTAATGCTGGCTTTTTCCTCTTTCTGATTCGTCCACGATCCTTCTTCCTTGCTTATCTATCATCCTCTATCTCATCGTCCAACGACTTTCTTTCTCGATCTTCACTCCATCTTTTCTGCTCTTTTTCTCACTTCGACCTAGTATCAGTCACTGTGTCTTCCACGAAGTTCACTTTTTCACTTTTCTTCCTTGTTCTTTGCTTCCTTCCATAACCGAGGGCCAACAGGCTCTAATTTATTATATTTAATTATATTAGTTTTAAATTTTATTTAGTTTTAATAGTTATATTTATGAGTTCTTTGTATATATTGATTTAAATTTATTAAAATTAATCGTATTTCATTTTAAATATATAGAATATAGTATTAAAAACTCATAAAAAGATGTTTGTTGGTTTTTAATATCATATTCTATATATTTAAAATGAAATACAATTAATTTTAATTAAACGATGTGTTTGTGTGCAGATATATCATGATCAAACATGGAGCATTAATCCAAAAAAGCGCAGAGATCTATAGTTTATAACAAACCTCGCTACCCCATGTCGATCGACATTTAAAAGGGCATAACTCCCCGATGTGACATAGGGCAGATTTGACCCATGCTACATGTAGAGAAAAGGATCCACCTTGGCCCCCCATTGCGTGGTATTCAAAATTGTCACTCGACCTTGTGTGGAACTATGAAATGAAAGAACCCCAATGCTCTCGAAATCATTGGTTTTCTAAATATTTGATTTGTAAATATGTTATATTAGAAATCAATAAATGATTTTTTAAAATGTGTGTGTAAATAAAATATCATTTGTTGTGTTATTTTTATAAAATTCCACTGGATACTGTTAACAAAGACGAAATCGGCCTGAACTCACCTGAGCCTTTTCAGAGTGTTCTTTTGTCAGATTTGTCACCAAAATCAATGGTTTTCTTCAACAATTTTTCTAGGTAAGAAGATAAAGACCCATTTACTGTCAATTTGTCAAAATGTCAAAAAAATCAAGTTCTAGAAAGTCCAGAACCCTAGCTACAGTAGAACCTGATGTAGAGGACAAGGATTGTCAATGTTTTGACCCAATTACTTTGGTTTATCTATATGAATTGAATAAACTATATTTTGACATATATAATCAGTTATATGATTATTTTCATCCATGGGATTCGAACTTGGCCCATTTCATTGCTCCTCAGAATTATAATTTCCCATAATTTGTTCTCTGGTGTGCTTTGAATTATGTCTCATACTCTAGGAGTATATTGTCTAGAAATGGGTCATTGTTATTTGAAACTCTAGCTGAGTCGATTTGTGAGATGTTGAAAGTCCAACAAATTATAGATGGTCAGGTTGTAAATGAAGAAGCTTTATACATTGTCTATAAATAGTAAAATTTACATGACAGACAAGATTTAATACTATCTTTAATGGAGAAAGACAACACTCCTCCTAAATAGTCTAATAATTATGAAAATATTATATTTTCACTAATCTCGCAACAAATTATTAGCATGGATTGTGTTGTTTTGGGATATTACAATGATAGGATGTGGATAACACTATATTAGGTCTATTTAAGTCTATTTTCCCTTTGAAAATCCAACCAATTGATAGATTCCATTTTGCATAGTATATAACTAAATCTCTTCCCTATCAACTCACCGAATTTACATTGAGTAGATCCTGTAGATATCAATATTATCTAGTATATTTGCTTTTGTTTTCAAAGAAAATAACTTTTCAAATTTGAACTTAAAAATTGAAGATAATGTTGTAAATCACGTGTTAGTCATTCATTGGCAACCAATAATAAAAAAGAAGCCACAAAATGTTGGATTTTTAGAATTTGTCAATACATTTATGGCCATATCATATACCTTGTTTCATGTAGAAATTCCTCCTAGAATATTTCCCGAAGTAAAGACACTTTTGCATGACTTTGCAGAAACTAAACTAGGAGACTGGTATTTATTCAAGAAATGTATTGAAATAAGGATATATGGAGCATAAATTAAACCTTTCAGATTGCCCAAATTCTGTACCCTAAGGATTTTTTCCTTAGAATTCACAAGGTAAAGTCTTAATTCATATGATATTTATTTTGTTTCAAATAAAAAGATGACTAATTTCAAGTTGAAAAGAAAAGAGGGACATTTTAATCTAAACAATAGAAAATATTTGCAGGTTGCATAATAATTGTTGCAAGGATTGAATCTTGATCAAGGAGAAACATGGCAGCCTGATCCTTTTGGAATCTATTAAGCCCTAAATAGTGGCACATTACCCCTTAATTAGAGAATATTACATTAGTAATGTTATTTTATGTATGTCGTATTGAGTCAATTAGTTGTAATTGTACCTCCTAGTCTCCTATATATACCAAGGAGACCTTTTCATTTGGAATATATCAATGTTGCATGGAAACCTGTATAGGAGATCTAGCTAAAGAAAGTACAAACAAAGCTTATCAAGAAAGGAAGAGAGATTAAATATGGAAGAATGAGAAAATATATTCCACTACTCCAATGAGCTGATGATTGATACATAGATCATGATCAATATGATACAATGAATGAATGGAACACACTCATATATAGGGAAAAGCATTCCATAATTAAGAAAAGAAATCAAGAAGTTATCTTTCCTTAGGAATGCATGCATGCATAATAGTGATGGTAAAAATAGAAAGTCTAAATAGAACCAGTCAGTTAACTCCCACTGAACTAGTGTGTCGAAAATAGAAATTTCTCCAACAAAATCATCTTGTATTTGGAAATCTATGTGGTGTATAAGGAGGTTTCCCCCTCGAAGAGGCTTATTATATGAAATTATATCTTTTTCAAGGCATTGGTTACTTATTTTGAGGTTTTTCTATGCTATCTTGGTATTTGGTTCCTAACATTTGGTATCAGAGATCAAGGTCTTGGGGTTTCGCTGCTACATATGAGACAGCTTGGGATTTTCTCTATAAATTATTTTCTACGGTGTTTCATAAGGATTCCCTTGGAGTGTATTTATAAGACGGATCAAGGTATGTGGGTTTAAAATTTACGCTCCTAAGGCCTTATAATTTCAGATATATAACCTGTGTAAGATAGGGTTTTGGAATCATCCTGAATTTAGTCATCTTGTAATTTTCTCTATAAACATATTTCTGTACAATTTCAGATATTGAAATACAAAGTTTATTCATAGAAGTTATCAAGGTATCTTTGATAAAATTTTCATCTTCTTTTTCATCCTATTGTTTTAGATACACCCTGTGCAAGATAGGGTATCTGACTAGTCTTATTAACTAGTCTCAAATAGGTCTTATGGGTAAAACAATGATAGATTATTCAATGAGTGTCCAAATTAAGTGAGACCAATTTCATTGGAAAGTGGAAAGGCTGAAGTATTTATGGTACAAGTTTCAGAATCAAATATCATATATTGTGATCTTGGAATGATTTACAAGTACACTCTCTTGGAAGGGACAAAATTCAAAAAGGTCTGGGGAAGTTACAATAACTTCCACTTGGCACATCCAATTTTGATCATACTTGTGGAATTGTAGAGAAGACATATCAAAGAGCTACAAAAACAAATTTTTAGACTCAAAAGGGACAAAATTTTGTAGATACAATAGAATAAATATTGTTTAGCATAACCACCTCGAAATCAAGGTTTAAAAGTGATACTTGGCCAACATGCCACCAAAAAAGGGAACTTCTACACCAATTAAGCCTTGATACAATCCTACTTGGACTCTTTATGAACGTGAAGAAATGCACAGAGACATAAATGATTTACAAAAGAAGAAAATAACAAAGGATGTACTACAAGGGATGACGGATTCAACTGAAGCTAAGTTGGAAGAAATAATGGATTCTAAGATGGAGGGATAAAAAAGGGAGATCGTGGAAGGATTGAAAAATTTTCTAATAGAGAGGACACCTAAAAGTGAAAATGTATCCCATGAAATTAATGATGAGGACAAAAGGAATATGAATCAAGAATGGAGAAACTCCAACTTTGGGTTGAAGACCAACCACTTTCCTAAGATCGATATGAGTAAGTTTGATGGAAAGGATCCAATCACATGAATACTTCAGATGGAGAAATTCTTTGATCTACATGATGTGCCACATACACAAAAGTTACAAATTGCTTCTTTATATTTAGAACCCAATCAATTTGTGTGGTATCTATGACTTTGTTCTCGCAAATCACTCATCACATGGACAATGTTCATAGAAGAAATGATAGCACACTATGAGGATACAAAGAGAAATACCTTCTTTATCCAATTGATAAATCTCAAGCAAAAGGGTTTAGTTCCAAAGAACATTGAGAACTTCGAAAGATTGAATATAAAGGTAACAAATATTCCAGATGAGCACCTGATTGATGTATTCATAGGAACTTTAAAGGATACCATTCAACATGAGGTTCACCTTTGGGAACCCAAATCATTGGAGAATGCATTCAGGGTGGCAAGAAATGTTGAAAGTAAAAATATGGCTATGGCTACTAGAAGGACCACTCCTAACATCTATCGAGAGAATAGTGTTCCATCTTCTAAAACACCTCAACCTACAAGGTTGAAACCTCAAAAATTGGAGGAAAGAAAATCAAAAGGTTTATGCTTTAATTGTGACAACAAGTGCAGTAAGGGACACAAGTGTGGTGAGAAGTAATTATTCTACATAGATTGTGAAGAGGAAGAAGAACAAGAACAAGAACCATCTCAATATCAAAATGTAGAAGCAATTTCTTTTGAAGAGTTGACTCCCACGATATCATGTAATGCATTGTATGGAATTAGCACTCCTCAAACCCTCAAGATCGAAGGATATATCAAAAAGAAAAAGGTAAAAATATTAATTGATTATGGTAGTACTCATAATTTCATTCACTATAAATTAGCCAAAGATCTCAATTTCTTTGTATATCCAGCACCAAAGTTTTAAGTAATGATTGCATATGGGGTAGCTATCAATTTCTCACAAAAATGAAATAAGATCAATAATATTATGGGGGAATATGTAATGAATAGTCCAATGATTTCTATACCCATGGGTGGTGCTGATGTTGTACTAGTAATCCAATGTTTACATCATTAGGAACAATGGATTTTAATTTTCAAGAACTTTTCATGAAATTTTCATTGGAAGGAAATGAAATTGAGTTAAGGGGTATGAAAGGTGTT
The DNA here is from genome assembly GCA_000966675.3 of Picea glauca. Lineage (NCBI taxonomy): Eukaryota > Viridiplantae > Streptophyta > Pinopsida > Pinales > Pinaceae > Picea > Picea glauca. The sequence goes on along the minus strand of JZKD02S1219112.1, from coordinate 813,812 downwards.
ATCACCATAATATTTTCTGGATGGTATCCGATCTTAAAAAATCTTAGTGAAGGATTATATCACCACAGAGATATGATAGATCAGAAGGCCCTGCTATATCTGGCGACATACGGACAAAATAATGGATATGCAAAGAGAAAAGCGCGATGGACCGTCGATCCTGAAAGTGGCCCGGATCAACGGTTGAGCTACGTATCAAATATTTAACTAACACGAAGGTTAAGCGATTGAGGGCAGGCTGGGGAAAATAGTAGCAGTTTCATTACGGGATGCGTGGCGCCCGTAGAGGTACATCAAGGGAAAAAGCAGTCTGACTAATACCACTTCCTTCAATCCCCCGATGCCAAAGCTGCCAGGAAAATGTGGACCATAGATCCTAAAGTAGCCTGGATCAATGGCTGAAGTTTATATCAGCGATTGAAACAACATGAAGATTAATCGATAGAGGGCGGGTCGGGGAAAACTACTGTGGTTTAAAGCATGGATGCATGGCACCCTCAGAGGCACGTCAGGGAGAAAAGTGGTTCACTTGAAACCATTTTCTCCAATCCCCAATGCCAATAGATACCTATAAAAGGAGGAATCCCCGACATTATTCTATGACAATTCGAAGCCTTCGAACATTTGAAAACTTGGCGTGAAGCTTCCGGTCGAATTTCAAAGCTCAGAAACGCACGTTTGTTTCTTCTTGACAAGTATTCTTCACCATGGCCGCTAGTCCTGTCATTTTATTCGTAAATGAACAAGATATATCCTGTAGGGAGGAAGCCCTAATTGACAGATATTTTGACGTCTTCGACACATATATAATAGTCTCACATGTTTCTGTGTCTAGATCGAATTTGTTGGACAATGTTGGAACGCACATACCTTTCCTCGAAGTGGCTCAAACCTCCATCCTCCCTTACGTCGTAGAAAGGGTATTTCCTTTCCTAGAATTTGTAAGATGGTGTGCAGAGTGATATTCTCAGGGAGAAAGAGTCATTTAAAATAAATTAGGATCTAAAGTTTTGTGTAAAGTAGACAGTTCATCACTATGGCATGCTTTTAGTGTACCAGACGCCTCCCCCACAGTGTCAAATTCCTTCGAGGAACAGAAAATGATCACAATTTATAGAGAGTGTTCACCTGAAATTAAAACCTTATTTCTGCAGACCATAGTCAAGCTTGAACATCATTCAAAGAGTCTGTCGTTACCTTCCAGTGTAAGTGTTATGATTGTCGAAGTCTAGTGGGCTTGTTCCATGCAAAGTCAAATTTTAGGGTTAGGCAATAACAAGTTTGTGGTGGAGGTCATGTTAGGTTTCCTGTTGGTTTTTTTTTTGTCCAGTCAATCAGTCTGTGTTAGTTTTGACGAATTTACCGTAGAGAATATTCATCAACATCTGATCAACTTTAGCTCGTTGAGACACTTCAGATACTACACACACTTGTTGAAGATGTTTCTAGAATCCAACAAAATCGACTTTCCTGAGATGACTTTCATTTCAACCAAGTGCAAAAGGATCACCATGCTCATATTCATCAACAAGATTATGTCCAGGGTACAAAGTCTCATTTTTGGTTCATATCTATTGAGAGTTCTGGAAGAGATGAAAATCTCACTACAGCCAAATCCAAAGAGCATCGTAGGATATTGGGTGTTGTTCACACAATCTACTATAATTTGGGTATATACCAGGAAGGACCTTATATTTTACCAATTTTTCAGATGCCCGTGGTCTTCACTTTGGAATTCATAAGACAAAGAATTATCTCATAGACTGAACGTTTTCTAAAAGCACACAAGGCTTCTAATATGAAATTTCCTTTCGTGGTGGGTCCCTTTGTGGTGAAGAGTAAGTCCTGTTTGCCCCAAATTAAATCCAAGCTCAGAAAATTTGGTTTCACATAGTTGCAAGGGAGAAGATATGATCCCCATCAGATCATATCAAAGAGGATATTGGCCAATAAACAAGGTCCCTATGAACATGAACATGTCGAAGGATTCGATAAGTTGACCAATCTAGAGACCTGTGAAGACATGAGGGTCATCATACAACAAGATCAAATGAGACAAATAGAACCAACTCCTCATCCAAGACCAACGCAAAAACCTTCCCCTAAGTTGGTTATCAAAGCTCCTAAAATGAGCATTTACAATAAGAGGAGCACTTCAGAAGCACTAGATACCAGTAGCCAACAAGATACTCTCAAAAGGATGAAAATCACATCAACATCTCAAGTAGTTGACCTGGAAGAAGAAGAGCCCAAAGGGGAAACATGCATGGAAATGGTAGAGGCTACAACCAAGAACGAAGAAACCAATACAGAAAGTAGGCCACAAAATGAAAGAAACACAAAGGTCTTCAGCAACAGGAAGTACATATTTGGCCAGACACCTAGGGCAGTGTATCAGTCCAAAGGAGATTTGATAAATAAGTATGTTATGAAAGGAAGTATGGAGAATAGTGAAATAAGAGATCTTTTACCTGAAGTAGAAATGAATTCTCAATGCAAGGCTTCCTTACTCTCAGTCAGGGATGTGGATAAAAAGACATTTAACATTGCAGTGGATAATGATGATAAAGTCTTCGAGATCAAAGTGCACTATGAAAACATTGTTGCCCTCGACAATGTAAAGTTTCATAGGAATGTCAATGACATGTTATATTCTGGTTATTTGATCTTGGCACTAAAGGTTGCAATGTTAACAACATACGCATCAAAACTAGATGGACAACTGAAAAAGGAAAAATCGTCTAGCAAAGCCTAGATGACATAGGTGAAAAAACTAGAGTTTGAAGGTCCCTAGGGGTTGAAAGCTTCTTTGGATGAAAAGGACAAGATGATCCAAAGTATAAAGAAAAGGCTGAATATGTCACCTACAAATCATCCACAGACAACAGAATTGCCTACATTGGAACAAGAGAAAGAAATATTCGGACAAGAGGCACTCAATTACAAGGCTAAATTGTTGCAATTGGAGAAAGAGAAAGATCATTGGTCACTGGCACAGGCGGCAACACCAGACATGGCAGTCATTATACCTGGAAATACAGAGGCTAGATCAAGCACTGAGGGGTTAGTCCAAGCTATGTCCTAGGTAATCTTAAAAATAGGTGAGATCAAGAATCTCAAAGAGAACATGGAAAAGTTGAAGCAGGAGATGAAAGTGAAGGATGAAAAGGTAGCTCAACTCTACAGAGAAAATCAAGATTTGCAGGAGATCAGAGTGAAAAAGCTAAGAACCAGGTTAAAGGGAAAGGCGTTATTTCAGGGAGCCAAACATGTAATTTGGGACGCTAATGTTGCGGAGGTTGCTAAATTTAGGGTTTATCTGAATTTTATCAACGACAAAGATAACATGGTTGTCACAGACTGGAACAAATGTGTTGTTGTAAATGAAATATTAGCAAAGAATCCCTCAGAGTGGGCCCAAAAATCTATTGATTTACTGAATTCTATACCAACTGCTGAACTTCAAACCTTTGGCGTGAAATATAGGACCACGTTGATCATTTCATCTAGAAGGATCATTGCTAAGCATAACTTACTCGGATCAGTCCGGAACAAAGTTGTGCAAATGGAATACAACATACATGAGTTTAAAAACACTTTTGAATATTTGTTCTTCAAAGGACTTCCATCATTTTGGGATGGTAAAGGCTTGTTATATAATCAAGAGGACTACCACTCTCTCCTCATGCAATGCAGAATGGATCATTCTAAGTTCGAGGATATGGAAGAAAGTCAGAAAGGTTTGAGTCTGGTGGAGCATTTGGATACCAATTTCAAAATTTTAAACAAGTTTAAAACAGTGAAGGTCAACATGTTGACCATGTCCTGTGCTATGTGCATTGACTTGGAGATTATGATTAAAGAGATGATGGATTACAAAATCCCCTCTGATCCACAATGTAAATAAATCGTGTGGTTGGGTAAGACAAAGTGCAACATCCCCGGAACCAACAGATGATCTTTAGTTGTCACCAGTTTTGCAGATTCGGTGAAATATCAGAGAGAGACAGATGGCACAAAATAAGTCAGTCAGTCAGAGAAATTGTTCATCATTTTGAAACGTTTTCTTTTGATAATTATTGTAAATCATTTCGCATACTGAAACTGTCAGTTGAAATGGTTACAGAAGTTGAAACGTTTCAATTTCGATTGTTTGTTATCAAAATGTATAAGTACTAGGAGACTTGAATTGATTAATGTTGGCAGAAGTGAAAGAGCACCTTTTTGGTTGTATCAAACTCTATTTGTAAAAATTTGGAATCTGAATTGAATATAAATGTAGAAGATTTTGAAGTCTCTATGAAAATATTCTAACGTGTGGTGATATGAGCTTTGTTTCCCTTCATCGTATGTATTTCCTGTAACATGTCATTTCATTTACATTTTCTTCTGTTTAAATTGGAGAGTTCAAAAGCCCAGAATTTGTCTTGTGATGCTATTGGCTTAAGCAATTTAAACTATGTGATTGTCTTCTTAACTTATTTAGAATTCATTTCAGTAATGCTCTGATGCAATTATTTGTTCTCTTTATCTTTCTACACTCTTTTAAATTTAAGAATAACTCATATTCATCGCCTCATTTAGCCTTTGTCCTCTAGAGAGTTCTATCAGTCAATGCATTGTTTCCGTTCACTTTCATAATTTTGACTCCATAGCCCATAGTGTTCCTCCCCTTCTTTGCCAACAACTTTATAAAAACCCCCAAACAAACCAAATCTAGCCACCAATTTCCATAGATATATCCAGTGACACGAGAGATCCCTCACTGATTTGAGGAGGCTAGTGCCTTAGATCTAAAGATGTTTGAAACAGTTGCCTCTATCGTTTGTCTATTCATCTAGACAAAATTTACAGAGTGCTAACATTCTGGCGTCGTTGCCGGGGACAAAATTAAAAAAATCTTCCCTGGGAAAATGACTTAAAGATTCGATTTGATCCCTAAGGGTGACAATGGATCAGATACCTTATTTCCTGAGACTATTTTTACCTAGGAAAATCCGTTATTCAGTGACCAATTTCCCCACACCTTGTGAGATAGAAGTCCTCGCTCTTAAGAAAGTCCACACCAGGAGAAATCCATACCCAGAAGCTACAATCCCTATGTCTGACCCTAAAAATCTTGTTCGTAGATGAAACAAAAGGCATGTAACCCTATTATTGTGTCCAGACTGATATCTATCCTTTCCTAGAGATGGAGCAACTAGCATCGAAGACCTTGAGTTTGACGTGAAAATTGAACAATCCTTATTCAAAACTAAGTATGAATCTTTCCTAGGTGAGACTATCTTCGACGAGAAGAGATTTCAAGATATGGTTTTAGCCGCATCTGTTAATCCTGTAGTGACCCATGCTCGGAACCAACATCCACTCTGACCCCTCACAGCAGCTATGGAAGCCAAATTTGCGCCCCTCATACTGCCCGCTCAACTACATGACCTGCCTCAAGATTACAATTAAAGGATTAAACTATATGATGCCAAAGGTAACATATTAGCTCAAAAACATTTAGACTAGTTTAATGATCTCGTAGACTTGGAAGAAGTAGACTACGAAGATGTTAAGATGAGACTGTTTACACAAATCCTCATTGGATACGTGAGGAAGTGGTTCAGAGCCCTTCTGGCAGGAAGTATTCTAAATTTTGAAGTCGTTCAGACAAGCTTCCTTGAGAAGTGGGGGGACAAGAAAAATCACCTTCAGTTGTTGACCTAGTATAACAATATGAAGAGATCACCTGATGAGACAGTACAAGAGTTTTCATCTAGATTCATGAAGGTGTATAATGCCATCCCTAATAAAGTAAACCCCCCCCCAAGGCTGCTCATCTCAAATACGCTGATTCTTTTGAAAGTGACTTTTCTTTATTGTTAAGAGAATGAAGGTCCACCACTTTGGATGACATGATGACTGATGGTATAGAAGTAGAAGTGAACCTAATATCTTCAGGGAAGATAAAAACTAATGCTGGCAGAGACAAAAACAGAGCTCAAGAAAAAGCACAGCCTTCAACATCTCAAACATCAGAAGACAGATTCGAAGCAATGATGAGAAACATGGAGCAGATGATGGAAAGAATGGCCCTAGGAAATAGGCCCAACCCTAGAGACTAGGCATATGGTCCACCCAGAAATCTGAGAAGACCGACTATTCCACAGATTAGGCAAAGAAATCAGGGAAATCAAGCAAATCAAGCAAATCCAACAAATTTGGGAAACCAGGCAAATCAGGGAAACCAGGTAAATCAGGGAAATCATGGAAACCAAGGGGAACAACAAATCAAGCCTCCCTTCCAAAATAATTATGTATATGAAAGTTATGATGGATATTTAAAATATAACATGAATTGTTGTGATGATAAAGAAACAAAGATATTTTTGACCAAAGAAGAACATGACTAGTTCATGGATGCAAATGAAATATTTCTGCAAGATGATGAGGAAAGGGTATCAATGGATAAAGAAGATTATGATACTGGACTAAAAAACACCATCATGCAATTCCAAAGGAAATATAACCTCCGAAATCAAAAAGTACCCCCAAATCCTCCCAAAGGTAATCCTCCAAAGGGGAATCTCTCCAAAGAATCTCATAACAATGTGCCTTCTTCTAGTCAGACTAAGAAAGATTCTATTGCAAAAGATTCAGCTGAAGGAATCCACTGTGAAAGATGTTATTGCAAAGGATACCATGGAAAAGGGAAAGCAAAAAGAAGAACCTCAGAAGAAAATATTTACAAGAAGATAAATGGTCACCAAAGAGGTAGAAAAGACCCCATCATCTTTTGAATTCTAGAGTGAAATGGCTAAGATAAAAATTTTGGTACCATTTAATGAACTAAGCAGAAACAACAAATATAGAAATCCGATCATCAAGATGCTTAAAATGGGGCAGACCTCTGGTACCCTGAACATACAAGATGATCAACCAGCTATCCTATTCAGGCCAAGAGTGGAATAAGGTGGTGAAAACGAAGAAGTCCCTCCCTTTTATGTCAGTTTGAAAATCCATGACATGATTCTACACAATGTTATGCTGGATTCTGGAGCTTCACACAACTTGATGCTAAAGGTAGTCATGGACCAATTAGGTCTCGAGGTCATGAGGCCTTACAAAGATCTGTTCTCCTTCGATTCAAGAAAGGTAAAATGCCTTGGCATGATCAAATACATGGTCATTTCTTTGGCACAAATTCTAGCAAAGAAAATGGTGATGGACGTAGTGGTTGTTGATATTCCTCCAAAATTTGGTATGTTGTTGTCCAGATCATGGGTTGAAAAATTAAAGGGAACCCTCTAGATGGACATGTCTTATGCTACTATTCTTTTCTTTGGTCAGGAAAAAAGATTGTACAAGGAGGTTTTTCTTAAATATATGGTCAATAATAAATCAAAACCAATCAATCATCCTATATATTCAGTGGAGACTGAATTAGGATCTTCCATCTTCTTCAATGACCTGTGCTCCGAGGAAGAAGAAACATAAGTCGTTTTGGCTAACAAGGATGATCTTAAGGGGCGAATGGAAGAACTTTCAAAGCCACAAGATAACGTAGAAGACCAATTGTGGAAGATGAATTTCGATGGAGTTGCCTGTTGTTGGTATAGGGGCAGACCTAGAGTTCAACTCTCAAGAGTGCACCAACAAAACCCTAACTACCGGCCCTTTCGACAACACCTACGAAGCAGATGAAGTATCACCCGAGGTAGAGACAGGGGTGGTTGCATGACTCAAGTGTCTGCAACCTGAGATGGGACACAGATTTATGATTATCTTTCTTGCAACACACTTAGCATCAATTATTCCTTAACATACATTCATTAATACACTTCGCAGAAAGCACAGAGCACCATAGTAATTACTCAAATCTAGCACTTAGAAATAATAAACAGGTTATACTTAATAGATTAAAAACTTAGCATATTATGTATCATATCTAGCATGCATTCATATCTCATAAGCACAAAGCATCAATAGATATATCTAAACATATCAAAGCACTTAGCAAGAGAGAGAAAAACACATCAACACAATACACAGAGTTACCGTGGTTCACCCCCACCCTGGGGCTACGTCCACAAAGTCTTCTTCTGTTATTATCTTCTGTAAAACAAGTTACATCACAAAGCCTTCAAGATCCTACCCCACCTAGGACAAGAGATCTGTGCAGCTCACTAGATCCTCTTTCCCCAGGTAGATCCAAGCACTAAGTCCTCCCTTGACCCATGCACTCAGCACTTAGAATACTTACAGTAGGCACAGAGCTCTTATAGTCACACATAGGTCTGATCACATGGATCTACTTTATGCACTAAGCCATTCACTTTACATCACACACCCCTTTTTCCTATGAATCTCCTACCCTTCTATTTATACATACAAAAGGCCTAAATAAGGGCCGATATCCCTTTCCCATTACAATATTCCCAAAAAGCCCAAAAAGCCCAAAAAAGGGGCAGAGATCCCATGATCTCCTCTTCACCATGCGCTCCTTCTCTGAATGGATGTCAGAGTACCAAAAACAGTCAAATATGACCAAGTATTCCTCAAAACTTGGTGAAGGGCCAACAAGCCCCCAACACTCACATGTGACTTGTCCTGAGTCACTTAGGTCTGACTAGTTCCACTTCGAACGCCTCAAGCTTGGCTCGAGATGCTTTGACCTACTACTTTGTGATTTCCTCCTGCTCGGTGAACTCCTAGATGAGTGCGTTATTGATTGGTCCTTCTAAGCGCTACTCGGTTGTAACCACGACCTGTTGTAGCTCTGTCCCTTGGTTCTCAATATCTAAAAATAGTCGACATGCCTTATCCTACAAAGGTTGAAGTTGTCATGTCACTTCCATGACCTTTCTCTGTATCATGTGGATCTGCTACTGTGCAACATGTTGCCCGTGGGATCGCTTCATTTTATCTATAGTTGATAGGGCCTTCAACTGCATCTGAAGTCTATCTACATGCTGCTTCACCTCCTGGAGCTGCGGCTCTAGTTTATGTAATTCTGAGTACTCAGTCAGGTTCTCATGTATCTGCGCACTTCTGGTACTTAGTTGTTTTCATTCTTCAGTGAGTTCTTTAATCCTTTCTACTAGACCCCGAGCAATTATTTCTCACTGGTCGTGCTCTTCTTGTGGGGTACTTGGGATGATCTGAATCTCTAAGTCCACGAATATTTGTTGCAGTTGCTGAATAACTTCAGCAAGATTCATCACTTGATGGTCTAAGGGTTCTTCATCCTTTTGTTCTAAGTCAGTCATAGAGAGAAATTCTCTATTGACAGCTTCTGTGATTCCGATCTGCTTCGCGAGAAGATGCTCCCTCTCCTTTTGGATTTTTTCTCTGTCTCTATCAAATTTCTCTTGGATGGCCTCCTTCTCTTGCTGTGCAGCTCGAAACTGCTATATGATTTCCTCCTGTGCTTTCTTTAGGGCCTGGGTGTCCTATGTTGTTACTTCTTTCGCTTTCCTAAGGCATACTTCGACTATGTCGGCAATCCTGCGGAGTTGAAATGATTCATCTCCTGCTTCTGTTCCTTCTGGCATGGGCACAGTGGATACTATGCAGTTAGACTGAAGTTCTCATTGCACTCCTTGGAGCTCAGCTTCAATTCTATCATACAACATCTTTTTCTTGGCCTCCTGCTTTTCTGTAATTTCTTCTATGGCTTCATTCAAAGTTGTGAGGAGAAAGTTGAAGTCATCGGGTTTGAGCATAGTCTTCATCTTGGTCACGGTCGCTTTTTCTTTCTTCTTAGAGGAAGACTTCGAAGGTGACCCTCTTCTCTTATTTGGAACTTCGACTTCTTCTTCTGGTTGTTGTTCGACTTCCTCTAGGTCATCGTTGTTATCTTCTTGATCGGGTGTGTTGGAAGTTGTCTTTACAGAGTAGCTATCTACATCCTGAACCTCTTCAGGCTTCTTTGTTTCCTTTGTCTTCTTTGTATTCTTCATCTTATTGGGCCCAGGTGTGTCCTGTGCAGCTTCTGGGCTGTCAATATCTAAAACGTCCGCTGGATCTACTAGAACAAGGAGGTACGTCGACCATTCCTTGGTGATTTCTTCTAGGTCTTCTTCGGTCAGCTTATAATAGGATTGAAGTTGTTCTTCTTGTTCATCAGCACGTGGAGTTAGGTATATAAAGTGGCAGTCCACGCTGAACTTTATCAAAGACCAGAACCTTTGTAAAGTGTTTGGGGTTATGTGAGGTTCACCCCTTATGGTTGCTTTCAGTTGGTTATAGTATCTATGAAAATGGCATTTTATTGCCACTACTTGCTCATGTCTTTCAAGTACCATAAGGTATTGAACTTCGCAACTAATGGTTCGAATGGGTTGAGGTTAGGGAAATTTGTGACTTTCGATAGCTCCCATGCAACAAAGGCGATCAATATTAGCAGCCGGCTAAAGTGGAATTCATGCCCCTGGTCCTGGGCTTCTCTACAATCAATTTCTAGCTCATTGTCCTGATATCTCGGTGAAGCTCTGATTCTACAATTCTTCTTGCTGCGAAGTGTCCTCTAGAATCTCTTGTAACCTTACAGTATTAGCCCTTTTCTTTCTTAACTTCCTAGTCTTCTTCCCAGTGAGCCTCGTCTTAGTAATGCTTTTACCATTATGTTGTTTATCTTCTGTGGTCTTAATTACTTCGCACTGTGGAAAATCTTTCCTAAGGTTCCTTGATAATACTTCTTCTATATCAAAAATAGGTAGCTTGATCTTCTACGGATCCTCAAGTGTTCTCTTAGCTTCGACATCGTAGTTGCTAATATTAAAGATCTATGATCTTCTCTTATGTTATTCAATCAAGTGTGTGATCCTTCTGGTCATAAAGTCTTTTAACTCTTGCTTCCTCTGTTCCAAAACTTTTTCTTCTTCTCTTCGTCTGGCTTGTTCTCTATTAATCCAATGTTGTCCTATGAGAATGGTAAATAGGGTGTTGTCTTCAACAAATTTAATGATCTCAAAGTCTTCCTCTGTCAAAGTTCCATTGACATTCATAAGTATCTGGGCGAGCCTTCCACATAGGTTTACTAGATTTCCTTTGAAGAAACTTGTTCCTCCTAGGGAAGGGATCATGGCAGGATTTCCTATAGATTCCCAAGTTCTTTCGAGCATAATGTTCACTTGTGTTTCTTCATCAAGAGTACAGTCAATGTCAAATTCCCCTATTCTTGCTTCGATTTGCTCCTTTTCTTTGAAGATCTCTGATAGCCTAACATGTCGGTGGTCATTCAAGGTATATTTCATCTATAACAATATCTTTTCTGATTCTTTCTAGGTTTCTACTATAGTATTGGTCTCTTGATCTCCTTAAGGGTTTACTTGCTCCATATTCATCTTCTCAAGCCTAGCAATCATTCTAGGGCAATCCAAGACTTCATGGTCCATAACCTTGCAATAGAGGCAACTAGGTCTTCTCCCAAGGCATTCCTTAGCAAGATGTCCCGATCTTCTGCAACTATAACAGAGGGTTAATCCTCTCTTTCGTTTAGATGTTCCCCAACTCCCTATGTACTACGCACCAGGATCATGGTGACTAGACTACAAAAAAATATTTCTAGGATCCTGCATCCACTTGTTAGTCCAAACAATCTTTCGATGCATAGGTATAACATATCTATTGCTATGCTTATCATATCTATTCATATCAAACTTTCTTTCATCTAGAGGACATAATATATCAAACATACCTAGATCCATGCTTTAGAAACAAAAAAAATTCACTTATCTTACTTCTATAGAGCGTAAAGATTTCAAATCTAAAAACTTTTGACTATTCTTACCGTTATAAGGACATAGAGCTTATAGATCTTACGTATTTTCTGTGGATCTGACCTTTTTCTTTGCAGAGCTGACTTCTTTTCCTGCAGATCTGACCTTTTACCTTCAGATCTGATATATTTTATTTAGATTTGACCTTTTCCCTTCATATATGACATTTTTTTCTTCAGATCTTACCTTTTTTTATTGGTACAAAGATTCACAGGTTAAACAAAATACTATGCACTAGGGAAACATATCTACGCACAGAGCTTATTTCTCACAAAGATTTTTCTTTTTTAGTTCCCAATAATCACAGTTTCAGGTCATGGGAACATAACCATTTCTTGGCATAGGGGAAGACCCAGGGTTCAATGCTCAAGAGCGCACCAACAAAACCCTAACTACCATCCCTTTCGACAACACTTGCGAAGTAGATGAAGTCTCACCCGAGGTAGAGGCAAGGGTGGTTGCAGGACTCAAGTGTCTACAAACTTAGCTGGGACACAGATCTGTGATTATCTTTCTTACAACACACTTAGCATCTATTATTCCTTAACATACATTCATTAATACACTTCGCAGAAAGCACAGAGAACTGCAGTAATTACTCATATCTAGCACTTAGCAATGATAAATAGGTTATACTTAATAGATTAAGCACTTAGCATCTTATGTATCATATCTAGCATGCATTCATATCTCATAATCATAAAACATCAATAGATCTATATAAACATATCAGAGCACTTAGCAAGAGAGAGACAAACACATCAACACAATACACAGAGTTATCGTGGTTCACCCCCACCCTGGGGATACGTCCACAATGTCTTCTTCTGTTATTATCTTCTGTAAACCAAGTTACAACACAAAGCCTTCAAGATCCTACCCCGCCTAGGATAAGAGATCTGCACATCTCGCAAGATCCTCTTTCCCTAGGTAGATCCAAGCACTAAGTCCTCCCCTAGCCCGTGCACTCAACACTTACAATACTTACAGTAGGCATAGAGATCTTACAGTCACACAGAAGTCTGATCACATAGATATACTTTATGCACTAAGACATTCACTTTACATCAAACACCCCTTTTTCATATGCATCTCCTACCCTTCTATTTATACATAAAAAAGGCCTAAATAAGGGCCGATATCCCTTTCCCATTACAATATTCCCAAAAATCCCAAAAAAGGGGCAGAGATCCTGCAATCTCCTCTTCACCATGCGCTCCTTCTCCAACTGGATGTCAGAGTGCCGAAAACAGCCAAATATGACCAAGTATTCCTCAAAAGTTGTTCAAGGGCCAACATCTATAGAAAAGGAGTTGGAGCTGGTGTCTGGATCAACCATCCCGAAGGAGATGCAAAATAGTGTTCCTACAAACTTGTTTTTGAATGCACTAATAACATGGGTGAATATGAAGCGCTAATATTGGGATTGAAACTTTTAGAAGAACTAGGTGCCAAAAGAATTGTTGTACATGGAGATTCTAAGTTAATTATAAATCAAATCAAAGGCATCTACCAAGCAAAATAACCCAGATTGAGGGCTTACAGGAATTTGGTGTTGGAACTCCTCGAGAAATTTGAAGAATGAAATCTATCGGCCATCCCAAGAGAGAAGAATTATATTGTTGAGACTTTGGCCACTTCCGAAGTAGTTCTTAGAGTCCCTATATTCCCTGAGAAAGGCTACAAGGTAGAAGTAAAATATAGGCCAGCAGTACCAAACAATATGAATCACTGGCAGGTTTTCGAAAATGACAAGCTGTTAGCGTCAGAAGTCACTGCTGGATTGCTTGCAGGAGCAGAGCCTGACACCCATCAGTTTAATGTCATGATTTGTTTGAAAGGGGTGATCAAATGGAAGCAAACTCAGAACAGTCATCTCAGCTCCGAGACTGGGCCAGGCATGCACCAAACGAGTGAGGTCTTGATAAACTTCAAACAGTGAGTTGTAATAAGGGTGAGTAGGCGGAAGACTTCATGAGAAGGGTGAAAGGATCTGCTATAGGCATCAAGCTTCTAACAGACGATGAGAGCAGGCATCTGAAAACAAGATCTTCTTACTTGCAAACACGGAAAACCAGAGAAACAACAATGCAACAATAAATCATTTACCATAACATCACTGTATTAATTCAAGCGAATCATTCGAACATGAACTCTCCAACATAAGACGAAAACAGAGATGAAAAAGGAAAACTGTTTGTTATAAACCAAGAAGTCTCAAACACAGATACATAACCAGGAATCCAGAATGGTCATGAAAACTTTCAGTCGGGAGCTTAGCTCTACCATCGATAGATACAAAAAATGGCTAAAATGCCTTCATATACTCAAACTAACAACAACAACAAGATCGAGACGTAGCATTGAAATCTTTGCGTCTGCATGGCTTCTGACAACATGGAGCTGCAATCTTTGAATGGTCATGCAACTTATGGCAGACGCGATCGATCTCCTAACAGTTTATTCGGCGAATCGACGTGCCTTTAATTCAATGCAGGACTTCCCATTATGGCGGAGACGATGTCTAACCACCACCAACCGCTTCAATAACTGCTTCTTGGGATTGAAGACGACCTGGCCAACTCAGCATTTTGGGACATGGAAAACGCCTCATGCTGCCACCTGGAATAACCGAATATCTTGAAGGACGGGTATGGAGGCCAACACAGGAAGTGGGGTAAGGCTACGGAATGACGGGGCCACAACTACAAGGAAGAAGCAAGAACGATGAGAGGCGATCAGAGGCGGCGGGAGAATAGACATGGCAGTCTTAACGTAGTGAGAGGCTGACATGGAGGGAAAGGAATACTTGGCGGGTGGTAAATGGATGATGAGACGAGGAAAAGGCCATATGGAAGCGTGGGAGGGGGGTGAATGGTGACACATGGTGGCAAGGGAAGGGAAGACAGGGAGATGTCATGACGGAAAAGGGGCCCACACGGGTTAAAGACAAGGCAGCTGAGAAGGTCGGGGCCGCACCTGAGCCGTTGATCCGAGCTCCTCAATCGTGGCCGTCGGAAAACTGCATCCACGATTTCGGACCCCCCCCCCCTTCGCTTAAAGGTAGAAAGGTGGGGGGGGGGTCCAGAATTGATTTCATCGCCATTGATCTAGGCGCGCTAATCTGGGTCGTCAGAGAGGTGCGCCCCTGATTCCGGACCCCCCTCGCTTAAAGGTAGAAAGGCAAGGGGGGTCCGGAATCCAATATGCATCGTCGATCTAGGAACGCAAATTTGGACCGCTCGGTCCTGCTCGTGACTTACCCTGGGCACACTATCATCCGAAACTTTGGACAAGTGGGTTTTAACCCATTCTTTAGCGTTCTAGCCCCCCTTTACAAGAAATATCGCTAACATTTGGCTCCATGGGGGATAGAGTCGTCCCTGTGATTCTCTAAGAACTCTTTTGTAGACTTAGTGCCTTAGATATTGGGATATGGAGTCATTTATTAGTCCGAAAAACAAAAACAGAAACAATATTTACAAAACAAAACAAAAAGAGCCGACTGCGGCTCATAGAAAACATTTTTTTAAGAAATGCCCATTTACTGGGCCGTTGAAAACCTCATTGCCTTCCAGATCCTGTAACTTGTAGGTGTTGTTCGAAAATACTTCAAGGATCCTGAAAGGACTGAACCAGAGGGCATCAAATTTACTGTGTTTGCCCTTTTCCTGTCTGGGTGCATCCCATTTGAGCACTAGATCACCCTGCTCAAACTTCTTCTTTTTTCTCTTCCTGTCAAAAGCCTGCTTGATCTTTTGTTGATGATTGTAAGCTCTGTCCAGGACCTGTTCTCTGATCTGCTGCACTTCCACCATCTGATGAATTCTCCTAAGCACATGGTTAGGTTCTCCTTCATAGTCCTGGAGGAGATTGGCTACAGGCAAGGCAAGCTGAGTGGGGAAAACAAACTCTACTCCATAAACCAGTTGGAAAGGTGATATGCCCAATGATTTCTTTTTTGTTACCCGATCAGCCCAAAGAGCAAATTTGAGCTTTGAGTCCCAGGCCCTTTTATTATCCTCCAGTAGCTTCTTGATAAGCTTGATTAGGCTTTTATTGGAGGATTCTGCCAGTCCGTTTCCCTGAGGATAGTAGGGAGTGGAGTGAATAAGTGAAATCCCAAATTGCTCACAAAACTTGACCAGAGGCTCAGACCGGAATGGGGAAGCATTGTCAGTGACAATTTTGCTAGGGCAACCAAATCTAGCTATGATGTCTTCTAGGAAGCTGATGATCACTTTGTGGGAAGTGCTTCTAGTAGGGACAACTTTTATCCATTTAGTGAAGTAGTCAGTTGCTGTCAGAATCCACCTGTGTTGGCCACTTGAGGGAGGATGAATTTTCCCGATGAAGTCCAATCCCCACTGCTCAAAGGGTGATGAGACAACTACAGGCTTCAAAGGCAGGGATTTGAGTTGTTGCTTCCCTGAGAATTTCTGGCATTTGATGCAAGCTCTAATTTCCCTGCAGACATCAGGAAATAAGGTGGGCCAGTAATACCCAGCTCGAAGGATCTTGTGAGCTGTGGTCTTCCAAAAATGATGACCTCCACAGAGACCACTATGGAAGTCGAATATAACCTTCTAGGCCTATTGTGGGTCCAGACATCTCAGTAATACCCCCTGGGGGTCTTTCCAATATAAGGTTTGGTCATTGAGGCAATACCTGACCACTCTAAGCTTTAAGGCTCTGGCTTTACTTTTCCCCAATCCATCAGGGGGATTCAATTCTTGCAGAAAGTACATGATATCCTTATACCAGATGCATTCTGCTAGTGGTACAGTACTTTGGGAACCCCTGTTGGATGACTCAGCTTGCTCGTTGATGAAATTGATTCCCAGGGTTCTGCAGTTGGATTCAACCAACATATTGGCTAAACCCTGCCCCCTTATTAGCTTCGTGGGCTTGATTTCTAGATCAAATTCTAGGATCTTGGTGATCCATTTTCCTCTTCTTCCGTCTATGTCAGGCTGTATAAGAATGTCCTTCACAGAAGTTGAAGGGACGTATGCAATGATTTTTGAGTGTAAGACATAGACCCTGAAAGCTTTGAGAGATTTCACCAAGGCATAAGACTACTTCTCCATGATCTCGTACTGGAGATCTGCATCTCTCAGAGCCTTGCTGAAGAAGGCAATAGGCTTCTCCTGCCCTTGACCGTTCTTCTGCAGCAGAACTGCGGCTACTGTATCACAGGAAGCAAAAGAAAATATCAGAAAGTCTTTGGAATAATCGGGACTAACTAGCACAGGTGCTTCAGTCAACGCCTTCCTTATTTGGACAAAATACTCTCTGGATTCAGAAGTCCATTTTACTTCATGCCCCTTCTTGAGCATGGCTGTGATGTGTTTCACCAACTCAGCAAAATTTGAAACAAATCTCCTCAGAAAATTAATCCTTCCCATAAATGATTGGACCTCTTTCTTGGATCTGGGAAGTGGCAGGGCCTGAAGTGCTTCTACCCTGTCAGGGTCAATCCTTACTCCTTCTGCTGACACTATATGACCTAATAGCTTTCCCTTCTTCATAGCAAACAATAATTTCTTGGGATTTAAAGATAGGCCATATTTCCGACATTTCAGGAAAACTCTCTTTAAGTGACAGCCGTGCTCTTTATCAGTCTTAGAGAAGACTGTGATGTCATCCAGATATATTACCACAAACTGGTCCTTCTCCCCAATGAAGGCTATGTCCATGGCTCGCTGAAATGTTGCTCCTGCATTCATCGGTCCAAAAGGCATTTTGGCATACATGAATGTGCCTCAAGGAGTGATGAAGGTTGTTTTTTCTCTGTCCTCAGGCATGACTGATATCTGATTATATCCAGAGAAACCATCAATCATGGACATCCTAGATGCACCAGTGACCCTCTGTAAAATGTGTTCCATGTTGGGCAGGGGATAATTGTCCTTCCTCGAACTTCTGTTCAGGTTCCTAAAATCGACACAGAGTCTGATTTCTCCACTTTTCTTTCTCACCAGGACCAAATTGGCCACCCATTCAGAATATCTCAAGGGGACAATGATCTGGGCATCCAACAGCTTCTTTACCTCTCTCTCCATGACAGGCAGCAACATGGGATTTATCTGTCTCAGCTTCTGCTTGAATGACTTGGCCTCCTCTTTTAGTGGGATCTTATGCTCGATGAATGATGTGTCATACGTTTTGAGGTCTTTGTAGGTCCATGAAAACACATCAGCAAACTCCTTCAGCAACTTGATATATTCGATCCTCTGCCCCAAGGTCAAACTTCATGACAGCTTGACAAAATTTGGCTCCTCAGGTGTGCCTATGTTGCATTCATCTGTGTCATCATCATCACCTGAGACCTTACCCTTTACTGCCACATCGTTCCCGTCGAACAATATTTCTAGTGGGATCAGTCCTCTCAGAATGTGATTGCTCGGTAGCTGAATGATCTAATGATCAACAATTCTATTCACAAATTCCCCAGGGTGATGGTCATCTTCCTCTTCAGGATTCTCATCTATGTGCATTGTGGAAAATTCATCGATGGACTGGAGAAATTTCTCAATTTCTTGATCATCTTCAAACACCTTCCAGTGTTTGACATTGTCTGGTATAGAAGGTCTGTATTTTATTTCAATGTCAGACCCGGCAGTGGGCGATGTGGGAACTTCGAGCACGCTAGCTGTGAAGGCTAAACAGTCGGCCGAGGCATTTTCCTCCCTTGGAATGTAGGAAATGTTAAAATCCAGGAAGGAGTCATCAACCAGATCCCATACCTCGTTCCTATAATTCCTGAGCCGAGCATGTTTAGTCTGATAAACATTTTTGACCTGCTGTACAATCAGTTCTGCATCACCAAACACAACCATCTCCTTGATTCCCATTTATTTTGCAGCTCTTAATCCTAGAACCAGAGCTTCATACTCTGCCACATTATTGGTGACCTCGAATTCCAGCCTGTATGACAGAGAGATTGTCTCATGATAAGGTGATATAAATATCACTCCGACACCTTCACCCATACTGAAGGAAGCTCCATCAAAGAACATCTTAAAAACAGAGGAAGTTGGAGGGGAGGTCTCGTGATTGAGGATGGGCTATTTCCTGATCTACAAGGAAACTTCAGGGGTGTGGGTGAGTTGTAGTAAACTGGAGCCTAAATCGGTGTCCAAGGCATATATGGGATGATTGGTAGGGTTGGCCTCGTTACTGACAATGTAGGCTAGCTGGGATTTTCTGTACAGTCTCCTATGTTCCCCTCCAAATACTGGAATGGTGGCGTATGTGAGGTCCATCTGCAAGGTTCCCCCCAGTCTCTTTATCCAGGATCTTGACAACAGCATGCCAAACTTAGGGGGGACATCGTCTACCACAATCTCCATGACCATACTCTTCATGGGTAGCTGAAACAGAGAGACTACTAGGTCCTTAATCACTCCCAAACACTGGACCCTCCTGGAATCGAAAGAATAGAGGTCATGATAGGCTCGGGTGACTTCCAGTCCTAATTCTTCCATGACGGCTTTGGGAATGAGGTTGTGGGAAGACCCTGAATCCATAAGGCAATTATGCAGTACCTTGTCATGTATGTTCAGGGAGGTGTAGAAGGGAGGGGATGAATCATCTCAGTCTTCTACCATGGGACCTAGGACAACTGCAGGCCTTTCATCTTGAAGGTTTATGGAGTCTATGAGAGGATATGAGGCTTCGGATGTCAGCAGTTCAGAGAAGCGTTTTTTGAATTCCCCATGTTTAATTAAATCAGTGAGTGGCACAGGAATTCTGATTTTCTGGATCTCATGTTCGAAATTGAAAGGAGACACAGGCTTTGGGATTTCTCTAATTTCAGGAACATGATTATGGACAATGGAGGAGAGAGGTTGGGCCTTCTTACCTCTGTTTTCTACTTGATTAGCAGGTTTCTCTGTTCTATCGGATGGCTCAGGAATGTCGGGCGTTGTTTCCCTTTTGTCAGACCTCAAGTTGTACCTGCCTCGGCCGCCGCTAGCCTTGTCTCCTTTGCTCAAATCGTTCAGCTAACCATCCATGAGAGATTCTTCATATGCTGATTGGGTCAGATGAGGGAAAGGGGGAGTGACTTATACACTGTGGATTTTAGGCTCAGGCTCGTCTGTTTCCCCTTCTTCTTCATCAACTACAAAATTGTTCTGGAAGGGAGCCTGAACTCTTTGGTCGTCTCTGTCTCTTTCCTTCTCTCTGTACATAGTTGGAGGAGAGAAATTATTCGGCCTTCTGAAACCTCCTTTATTTTCGGTGTTCTGAGGGCCCTTGTACATTTTCTCCCTCTCCACCTTCAATCTCTCCACCTCTTCTTTAAGGAGGTTCATAACTCGGGTCAGCTCATTTACTTGGGAGTGGGGCAATGATGGGCCGGAAGTTGAGGCTTCCGATTTCTCCTTTCTTCTGTCTGTGTTGGCCTGGATTCTCAATCTGTCAGCTGCCAATATGTTGGATTCCACTTCTATAGCTACATATTGCATCTGAGCTAAAGAGGTGGCTCTTCTTTCTCTCAATACGAGACAAAAATCAGGGTCAAATGCGCTAGCATAGGAAATTTGAGCAGAGGCTTCTGAGGGTTTAATCTCTATAGGGATCTTGTTGTACATCTTATTAAATCTTTTGGCGAATTCTGAGACAGACTCCCCTTCCATCTTCCTCAGAGACCCAAACTCAGTCATGTAATACATATAATCTTTTCTATATCCCCACTGCCTCAGGAAAACATTATCCAAGGCTTCAATGCCAGCAATAGATCCAGGGGCCAGTCCTCGAAAGCATTTTCTAACCTCACCCTCCAGGCTCTAGACAAAGACCCTCATCCAGACATCTTCATTTTCTATATTGAGGTTGTCTGCATAACTGTAAAAAGCAGCCAAGTGCTCCTTAACAGTTATGTCTCCCTCCCCACTGAACTTGGGCATGTACTTCAAGTAGTCTCCAGCAGGGAGAGGGTTCATAGGATGCGGTAGGATTAAAGGAGCATATCTCGCAGCAACTATG
>JZKD02S1219112.1:775114-793000 GCA_000966675.3 Picea glauca | reverse complement strand
AGACTACTAGGTCCTTAATCACTCCCAAACACTGGACCCTCCTGGAATCGAAAGAATAGAGGTCATGATAGGCTCGGGTGACTTCCAGTCCTAATTCTTCCATGACGGCTTTGGGAATGAGGTTGTGGGAAGACCCTGAATCCATAAGGCAATTATGCAGTACCTTGTCATGTATGTTCAGGGAGGTGTAGAAGGGAGGGGATGAATCATCTCAGTCTTCTACCATGGGACCTAGGACAACTGCAGGCCTTTCATCTTGAAGGTTTATGGAGTCTATGAGAGGATATGAGGCTTCGGATGTCAGCAGTTCAGAGAAGCGTTTTTTGAATTCCCCATGTTTAATTAAATCAGTGAGTGGCACAGGAATTCTGATTTTCTGGATCTCATGTTCGAAATTGAAAGGAGACACAGGCTTTGGGATTTCTCTAATTTCAGGAACATGATTATGGACAATGGAGGAGAGAGGTTGGGCCTTCTTACCTCTGTTTTCTACTTGATTAGCAGGTTTCTCTGTTCTATCGGATGGCTCAGGAATGTCGGGCGTTGTTTCCCTTTTGTCAGACCTCAAGTTGTACCTGCCTCGGCCGCCGCTAGCCTTGTCTCCTTTGCTCAAATCGTTCAGCTAACCATCCATGAGAGATTCTTCATATGCTGATTGGGTCAGATGAGGGAAAGGGGGAGTGACTTATACACTGTGGATTTTAGGCTCAGGCTCGTCTGTTTCCTCTTCTTCTTCATCAACTACAAAATTGTTCTGGAAGGGAGCCTGAACTCTTTGGTCGTCTCTGTCTCTTTCCTTCTCTCTGTACATAGTTGGAGGAGAGAAATTATTCGGCCTTCTGAAACCTCCTTTATTTTCGGTGTTCTGAGGGCCCTTGTACATTTTCTCCCTCTCCACCTTCAATCTCTCCACCTCTTCTTTAAGGAGGTTCATAACTCGGGTCAGCTCATTTACTTGGGAGTGGGGCAATGATGGGCCGGAAGTTGAGGCTTCCGATTTCTCCTTTCTTCTGTCTGTGTTGGCCTGGATTCTCAATCTGTCAGCTGCCAATATGTTGGATTCCACTTCTATAGCTACATATTGCATCTGAGCTAAAGAGGTGGCTCTTCTTTCTCTCAATACGAGACAAAAATCAGGGTCAAATGCGCTAGCATAGGAAATTTGAGCAGAGGCTTCTGAGGGTTTAATCTCTATAGGGATCTTGTTGTACATCTTATTAAATCTTTTGGCGAATTCTGAGACAGACTCCCCTTCCATCTTCCTCAGAGACCCAAACTCAGTCATGTAATACATATAATCTTTTCTATATCCCCACTGCCTCAGGAAAACATTATCCAAGGCTTCAATGCCAGCAATAGATCCAGGGGCCAGTCCTCGAAAGCATTTTCTAACCTCACCCTCCAGGCTCTAGACAAAGACCCTCATCCAGACATCTTCATTTTCTATATTGAGGTTGTCTGCATAACTGTAAAAAGCAGCCAAGTGCTCCTTAACAGTTATGTCTCCCTCCCCACTGAACTTGGGCATGTACTTCAAGTAGTCTCCAGCAGGGAGAGGGTTCATAGGATGCGGTAGGATTAAAGGAGCATATCTCGCAGCAACTATGGCATCCATTCTATTCGGAGGAGGATTAACACCAGCCATAGGGATGTTAGGTAGAGGAGAACTTGGAGGAGAAGGAGTATGGACGAGAGATGTCGGAACAGAGGTTCTCAGAGGAGACAACGGAGAAAATAGAGAAAGAGCCAAGGGACCTGAGTGTGCAGATGCTTCTCTCTGAGTAGTAGTAGAGATAAGAGGAGGGGTGGTGAAACCTTCTGAAAAATACTGGTGTGAAGGCACAACTTTCAGGGAAGGGGGAGTGACAAGAGTTTCTCCCTCTGACACTAGACCAGGAGGAGAAAACTCAGCAGGAACACTCCCGAAATTCAGAAAACGGGAAACCTCAGAGGGAGGTTGACTAGGAAGATGAAAGGAAGAAATTGCATTTTTTACAGCAGGAGGTGGAGAAATACCTATTTCAGCGACGGAAGCTTCTGGTGTAGCTAAAGGAAAGTGTGGGTTAGACCTCGTGTGTCTTCCTCTCGAAGCCACCGTTGATAGAGCAGATTCTTCCCAGTGGAGTCGTCACAATGGAGTCGCCAGGTGCACAGTAGCAATATTCAAGTTCTGATATCTGATGCACCTTCAGAATCAGTTGATCTTTGTCATTCAATCCCAGGGAAATGTTCAAATTCGTCCCTGGCAACGGCGCCAGAAATGTTAGCGTCAGAAGTCACTCCTGGATTGCTTGCAGGAGCAGAGCCTGACACCCATCAGTTTAATGTCATGATTTGTTTGAAATGGGTGATCAAATGGAAGCAAACTTAGAACAGTCGTCTCAGCTCCGAGACTGGGCCAGGCATGCACCAAATGAGTGAGGTCTTGATAAACTTCAAATAGTGAGTTGTAATAAGGGTGAGTAGGTGGAAGACTTCATGAGAAGGGTGCAAGGATCTGCTATAGGCATCAAGCTTCTAACAAACGATGAGAGCAGGCATCTGAAAAAAAGATCTTCTTACTTCCAAACACGAAAAACCAGAGAAACAATAATGCAGCAATAAATCATTTACCATAACATCATTGTATTAATTCAAGTGAATCATTCGAACATGAACTCTCCAGCATAAGACGAAAACAGAGATGAAAAAGGAAAACTGTTTGTTATAAACCAAGAAGTCTCAAACACAGATACATAACCAGGAATCCAGAATGGTCATGAAAACTTTCAGTCGGGAGCTTAGCTCTACCATCGATAGATACAAAAAATGGCTAAAATTCCTTCATATACTCAAACTAACAACAGCAACAAGATCGAGACGTAGCATTGAAAGCTTTGCGTCTGCATGGCTTCTGACAACACGGAGCTGCAATCATTGAACGGTCGTGCAACTTATGGAAGACGTGATCGATCTCCTGAAAGTTTATTCAGCGAATCGACGTGCCTTTAATTCAATGCAGGACTTCCCATTATGGCGGAGACGATGTCTAACCACCACCAACCGCTTCAATATCTGCTTCTTGGGATTGAAGACGACCTGGCCAACTCAGCATTTTGGGACATGGAAAACTCCTCGTGCTACCACCTGGAATAACTGAATATCTTGAAGGACGGGTATGGAGGCCAACACGAGAAGTGGGGTAAGGCTACGGAATGACAGGGCCACAACTGCAAGGACGAAGCAAGAATGATGAAAGGCGATCAGAGGTGGCAGGAGAATAGACGTGGCAGTCTTAACGTAGTGAGAGGCTGACATTGAGGGAAAGGAATACGCGGCGGGTGGTAAATGGATGATGAGACGAGGAAAAGGCCATATGGAAGCATGGGAGGGGGGTGAATGGTGACACATGGCGGCAAGGGAAGGGCAGACAGGGAGATGTCATGACGGAAAAGGGGCCCACACGGGTTAAAGACAAGGCAGCTGAGAAGGTCGGGGCCGCACCTGAGTTGTTGATCCGGGCTCCTTGATCGTGGCCATCGAAAAACTGCATCCACGATTCCGGACCGCCCCCCTCCTCTTAAAGGTAGAAAGGCGGGGGGGGGGGTCCGGAATTGCTTTCATCGCCGTTGATCCGGGCGCACTAATCTGGGCTGTCGGAGAGGTGCGCCCCTGATTCCAGAGCCCCCCCCGCTTAAAGGTAGAAAGGCAAGGGGGGTCCGAAATCCAATATGCGCCGTCGATCTGGGCGCGCAAATCTGGACTGCTTGATCCTGCTCGTGACTTACCCTGGGCACACTATCATCCGAAACTTTGGAAAAGTGGGTTTTAACCCATTCTTTAGCGTTCTAGCCCCCCTTTACAAGAAATATCGCTAACACAAGCAGATAGAAAGCTTCCTAAAAATGGAGAACAAGTTCAAGAATTTGAACATTGACGATGAATATTGTGATGAGGAGGTAGATGCAACCACTTTCATGAAAGAAGGATATTTCAACAGTTAGATCGTTGGTAGAGATATCATGTAACTGAAGAGTAATATCATCCCCAAGGGTTTGGTTCCATTAGAGAAACATTTCAATAACAATGACGTATCCAGAAGCCCAAAGATCACAGTAAATGAAGGGGACGTAGAAGATTTCAATATCGGAACTCCAGAAGATGCAAAGATCATGAAACTATCCAGGAAGCTCAACCCTGAAATCAGAAAAGGGTATGTCAAATTAATGAAAGAATTTCCTGATGTTTTTGGCTAGATCTACGATGATCTAAAAGTCTATGATACCAGTATAATCCAACATGTTATCCCAATTAAAGAAGACCACAAGCCATTCAAGCAAAAATTAAGAAGAATAAATCCTCTGATGTTACCATTGATAGAGAAAGAGGTGAAAAAAGTGTTTGAAGCAAAGATCATAGTGTCCCAGAGATTCTCCAAATGGGTAGCCAATCTAGTACCAGTTAGAAAAAAGAGTGGAGAAATCAGGTTGTGTGTCAACTTCAAGAACCTAAATAAAGTATCCCTTAAAGACAACTACCCATTTCCTAAAATGGATCACATTTTACAGAAGGTGGTAGGCTCCCAAAATATGTCGATGTTAGATGGTTTCTCGGGATACAATCAAATCATGGTACATCCTGACGATCAAGAAAAGGCAACATTCACCACACCTTGGGGAACATTTATGTATGCTAAAATTCCATTTGGACTCATGAATGCAGGGGAAACATTTCAAAGGGCCATGGATATAGATTTTGCAGATGAAAAGGATAAATTCATTGTTATATATCTGGATGACATTACGGTATATTTTGCCTCAAACGAAGAGCACATCAAGCATCTCAGGAGGGCGTTCGAAAAGTGCAGAAAGTTTGGCATATCTTTGAATCTGAAAAAGTCAAAATTTTCAATGGAAGAGGGAAAAATCTTAGTTCATATTATTTCGACGGAAGGGATAAAGGTAGACCCCAGTAGAGTGGAGGGCATCCTAAATATTGGCATACCCAAAAGAAAAAAGGAGGTACAATATTTCCTGGGCAAGGTAAATTTTTTGAGGAGATTCATTCCTAATTTAGCTAACATCATAAAACATATCACCAACATGTTAAAGAAGGGAAATGAAATAAAGTGGGTCCCTGAGGCTAGAAAATCCTTTGAAGACATCAAAGTAGCATTAACAAAGGCTCCTGTGCTAGCTAGTCCAAATTTTGAGAAAGATTTTATACTATTCTCTTTCGCTTCTGAGTATACAATTGCAGGAGTATTACTTTAGAAGGATGAACAGAAATTTGAGAAACCCATAGCATACTATATTAAGATATTGAGAGATGCTCCTATGAAATACGATATCATGGAGAAGCAGACATATGATTTGGTCAAAGCATTGAAGGAATTTAAGGTTTATATTCTACATTAACATACCATTGCTTATGTCCCAAGCAGCTCAGTAAAATACATCTTGACACAACCTGGTCATGAAGGAAAGAGAGGAAAATGGATTGCAGTATTGTTGGAGTATGACCTAGAGATCAAACCCACGAAATTGATCAAAGGACAAAGGATTTCTAGACTGATGGCGCAAATGAACTATGAACTCTTGAGAATAAATTTCACTAAAGGTATATCAAAGAATACAACAAATCAAGAAAAGTGACTCCACGAGTGTCTCATAAATTTCTTGACTCTACATGGCATGCATATATTATCTTTGTGTTAAACAATCTACAAGCTCCACCTAAGTATAGAAAAACAAAGGCCAGATTCCTAAAACTGAATGCCGCAAAATTTTGTATAGTAAATGAATTATTGTACTGGAAAGACTCGGGAGGGATTTTGTTGAGTTGTTTGATAGAAGAAGAAGAAGAAAAGACCATCAGAGAGTTCCATAAAGGTGACTTTGGAGGTCACCATTATTGGAAGATGATTGTGCACAAAATTTTGAGAGCCAATTTTTACTAGCCAATTATTTTCCCTGATGTTTACAAAGAAGTATCAAAGTGCCATGAATGTCAAATCTTTGATGGGAAAAGAAAATTGTAGTCTCTGTCGTTGAAACCCATTTCAGTAGAAGCTCCTTTCAGACAATGGGGCCTATATTTTATAGGATAAATACATCAACAGTCCTCGGCTCAACACAAGTGGATCCTAACTACAACAGATTATTTTACTAAGTGGATTGAGGTTGTTCCTACCAGACAAGCCATGAATGACATTATCATTCATATCCTAGAAGAAAATATACTGTCCAGATTCATATGCCCAGTCAAGATTATAACAGACAATGTGGTGGCCTTCAAATCCAAAAAGTTGGAAAAGTTCTGCAATGATTACAACATTACCCTTGGCCTTTCTACATCATACTACCCACAAGGAAATGGACTGGCCGAGTCTTCAAACAAAAGCTTGGTCAGGATCATCAAAAAATTGTTGCAGGAGAATAAAAAAGCATGGCATAAAAATCTCATTCATGCACTGTGGGCTGACAGGATATCCCTGAAGATATCTATTGCCACATCTCCTTTCCATATCGTTTATGGTACAAAATCTATTTTTCCTACTGCATTGGGACTGTCAATGTTGAAGTTGTTACAGGAGCAAGAAGCAAAAACAAATGTCGGTCGAAGAAGGGAGGATGAACTCATCATTGTATAATAGACCAAAGAGAGGTCCTTCAATAATGCCCAGTTACATCAAGACAATATCAAAGAAGATTTTGACAGATGTACCAAAGAAGACGACTTCCAACTCAGAGATTGGGTATTGAGATGGGATGCCAGGAATGAAGATAAAGGTAAGAATGGGAAATTTGATCACATGTGGTTGGGCCCATTCAAAATCACATCTTACCATAGGAGAAATGCTTATTTTTTGGAATAAAGTGATGGAAAACTCATCGGAGGAGGGCCTGTGAATGGAAAGTTCCTCAAACATTACATTGTTTGAAAAATAATCACCCCACCATTCATTGTACATAGTCGCTTTGTATTTTTTCTTCACATATGAAAGACAAAATAAAAACAACATGGTTGAAGCCCGAGGTGAAGGCCATGAGCTGTGATAAGTAGGTTTGGAGTTTGTGAATAAAGAAAAAAGGATTCAGATCACACACATTAGATTACATCCCAATGGGTAGGCACTTAATCTATAGTTCTTTGCTACCTCGCAAGGAGGACAACGTCCCCAGTTGGAGCCAATGTTATCACCATAATATTTTCTGGATGGTATCTGAGCTTAAAAAATCTTAATGAAGGATTATATCACCACAGAGATATGATAAATTAGAAGGCCCTGCTATATCTGGCGACATACAGACAAAATAGCGGAGATGCAAAGAGAAAAACACAGTGGACTGTCGATCCTGAAAGTGGCCCGGATCAATGCCTGAGGCGTGTATCGAAGATTTAACTAACACGAAGGTTAAGAGATCGAGGGAAGGCCAAGGAAAATAGTAGCGGTTTCATTATGAGATGTGTGGCACCCGTAGAGGTACATCGGGGGAAAAATCACTCTAACTAATACCACTTCCTTCAATCCCTCGATGCCAAAGCCGCCAGGAAAATGTGGACCATAGATCCTGAAATAGCCTGGATCAATGGTTGAAGTTTATATGGGGAATTAAAATAGCACGAATATTAATCGATAGAGGGAAGACTGGGGAAAACTACCATGGTTTAAAGAATGGACGTGTGGCACCCTCAGAGGCACGTCAGGGTGAAATTCGGCTCACTTGAAACCGTTTTCTCCAACCCCCAACGCCAATAGATACCTATAAAATGAGGAATGCCCCGACATTATTCTATGACAATTTGAAGCCTTCAAACGTTTGAAAACTTGGTGTGAAGCTTCCAGTCGAATTTCAAAGCTCAGAACCGAACCTGACTCGCATTTTTTGCCACTTGACAGGTATTCTTCACCATGGCTGCCAGTCTTGTCATTTTATCCGTAGATGAATGAAAGATCTCCTCCAGGGAGGAAGCCCTAAATAAAAGAGATTTTGACGTTTTTGACATAGAGATAACAGTCTCACCTGTTTCTGTGTCTAGATTGAATTTGTTGGACAATGTTGGAACATGCATACCTTTCCTCGAAGCGGCTCAAGCCTCCATCCTCCCTTATGCCATAGAAAAAGTCTTTCCTTTCCTTGAATTTGTAAGCTGGTGTGCAGAGCGATATTATTAGTGAGAAAGAGTCATTCTAAATAAATTAGGATCTAAATTTTTGTGTAAAGTAGATAGTCCATCACTCCGACATGCTTTTAGTGTACAAGATGCCTCCCCCACAGTGTCAGAGCCCTTCAAGGAACAAAAAATGATCACAATTTATAGAGAGTGTTCACCCGAAGTTAAAACTTTATTTCTGTAGACCATAGTCAATCCTGAACATCATTCAGAGAGTTTGTCGTTACCTGCCAGTGTAGGCATTATGATTGTCGAAATCCAGTGGGCTTGTTCCCTGCTAAGTCAAATTTTAGGGTTAGACAATGACAAGTTTGTGGTGGAGGTCATGTTAGGTTTCCTATTGGTTTGTTTTCTGTCTGGTCAATCAGTCTGTGTTAGTTTTGACGAATTTATTTCAGATAATATGCATCAATATCTGGTCAACTTTAGCTCATTGAGACACTTCAGATACTATACACACTTGCTAAGGATTTTTCTGGAATCCAACAAAACCGAATTTCCTGAGACAACTTTCATTTCAACCGAGTGCAAAAGTATCACCATGCTCATCTTCGTCAACAAGATTATTTCCAGGGTACACAGTCTCATTTTTGGTTCAGATCTACCGAGAGTTCTGGAAGAGATGAAAATATCACTACAGCCAAATCTAGAGAGCATGGTAGGAGATTGGGTGTTGTTCACACAATTTACTATGATTTGGGTATATGGATACCAGGAAGGACCTTATCTTTTACCAGTTTTTATGACGCCCAGGGTCTTTTCTTTGGAATTCATAAGACAAATAATTATCTTAGAGATTGAACATTTTTTGAAAGCACACAAGGCTTCTAATCTGAAATTTCCTTTTGTGGTGGGTCCCTTTGTGGCGAAGAGTAAGTCATGTTTTCCCCAGATTAAATCCAAGATCAGTAAATTTGGTTTCATACAGTTGCAAGGGAGAATATATGATCCCCATCAGATCATATCAAAGAGGATATTGGGTAGTAAACAAGGTCCCTATGAACATGAACATGTCGAAGGATTCAATAAGTTGACCAATCTAGATACCTGTGCAGACATGGGGGTCATCATACAAAAAGATCAAACGAGACAAAAAGAAACAACTCCTCAGTCGAGACCAACACGAAAACCTTCCCCTAAGTTGGTTATCAAATCTCCTAAAATGAGCGTTTACAATAAGAGGAGCAGTTCAGAAGCACTAGATACCAGTATCTAGCAAGATACTCTCAAAAGGATGAAAATCACATCATCATCTCAAGCAGTTGACCTGGAAGAAGAAGAGCCCAAAGGGAAAACATGCATGGAAATGGTAGAGGCTACAACCAATAATGAAGAAACCAATACATAAAGCAGGCCACAAAATGAAAGCAACATGAAGGTCTTCAGCAGTAGGAAGTAATATTTCGCCATACACCTAGGGCATTGTATCAGTCCAAAGGAGATTTGATAATCAATATGCTATGAAAGGAAGTATGGCGAATAGTGAAATAAGATATATTTTACTTGAAGTAGAAATAACTCCTCAACACAAGGATTCCTTACTCTCAGTGAGGGATGAGGAGAAAAATACATTTAACATTGCAGTGGATGATGATGATAAAGTCTCTGAGATCAAAGTGCACTATGGAAACATTGTTGCCCCCGACAAAGTAAAGTTTCATAGGAATGTCAGTGACATGTTATATTCTAATTATCTGATCTTGGAACTAAAGGTTGCAAGGTTAACAACATACACGTCAAAACTAGATGGACAATTGAAACAGGAAAAAGTGTCTAGCAAAGCCTGGATGAAACAAGTGAAAAAACTAGAGTCTGAAGGTCCCCAGGGGTTGAAATAATCTTTGGATGAAACAGACAAGATGATCCAAATTCTAAAGAAAAGGTTGAATATGTCACCTACAGATCATCCACAGACAAAAAAATTAACTATATTGGAATAGGAGAAAGAAATATTCAGACAAGAGGCACTCAATTAAAAGGCTAAACTGCTAAAATTGGAGAAAGAGAAAGAGAATTGGTCACCGGGACAGGCGACAACATCAAACATGGCAGTCATTATACCTGCAAATATAGAGGTTGGATCAAGCACTGATGGGTTAGTCCAAGCTATGTCATAGATAAGCTTAAAAACAAGTGAGATCAAGAATCTCAAAGAGAACATGGAAACGCTGAAGCAGGAGATGAAAGTGAAGGATGAAAAGATAGCTCAACTCCACAGAGAAAATCAATATTTGCAGGAGAGAGTGAACAAGATAAGAACCAGGTTAAAGGGAAAGACGTTATTGTAGGAAGACAAACATGTAATTTGGGACGCTATTGCTATGGAAGTTGCTAAATTCATGGTTTATCTGAATTTTATCGACGACAAATATAACATGGTTGTCACAGCTCAGAACAAATGTGTTGTTGTAAATGAGATATTAGCAAAGAAGCCCTCGGTGTGGGCCCAAAACTCTATTGATTTACTGAATGCTATACCAAATTTTGAACTTCAAACCATTGGTGTGAAATATAGGACCACGTTGATCATTTCATCCAGAAGGATCATTGCTAAGCATAACTTACTTGGATCAGTCTGGAACAAAGTTGTGCAAATGGAATACAACATACAGGAGTTTAAAAACGCTTTTGAAGATTTGTTCATCAAAGGCCTTCCATCATTTTGGGATGGTAAATGCTCATTATATAATCAAGAAGACTATCACTCTCTCCTCATGCAATGAAGAATGGATCATTCTAAGTTCAAGGATATGGAAGAAAGTCTGAAAGGTCCAAGTCTGGTGGAGCATTTGGCTATAGACTTCGAAATTTTAAACAAGTTTAAAATAGTTAAGGTGAGCATGCCAGCCATGTCCTATGCTATGTGCATTGACTTGGAGATTTTGATTAAAGAGATGATGGATTACGGAATCCCCTCTAATCCACAATGGAAAGAAATTGTGTGGTTGGGTAAGACAAAGTGCAAAGTCCCTGGAACCAACAGATGATCCCGAGGTATCACCAGTTTTGGAGATCCGAAGAAAGCTCGGAGTGAGATAGATGGTGCAGAAGAAGTCAGACATTCAGAGAAATTGTTCATGATTTTGAAACGTTTTCTTTTGATAATTATTGTAAATCGTTTCGCATACCGAAATTGTCAGTTGAAACTGTTACAAAAGCTAAAATCTTTCAGTTTCAATTGTTTTTTTATCAAATTGTATAAGTACTAAGAGACTTGAATTGATTAATGTTGGCAGAAGTGAAGGAACACCTTTTTGGTTGTATCATACTCTATTTGTAAATTTTCTGAATCTGAATTGAATATAAATGCAGAAGATTTTGAAGTCTCTATGAAAAGATTCTAATGGGTGGTGATATGAGCTTTGTTTCCCTTTATCATATGTATTTCCTGTAACCTGTCATTTCATTTACATTTTCTTCTATTTCAATTGGAGAGTTTAAAGGCCCATAATTCATCTTGTGACACTCTTGGCTTAAGAAATTTAAACTATGTGATTTTCTTCTTAAGTTATTCAGAATTCATTTTAGTAATGCTCTGATGCAATTATTTGTTCTCTTTATCTTCCTACACTATTTTAAATTTAAGAATAACTAAAATTCATCGCCTCATTTAGCCTTTGAGTTCTATCATTTGATGCATTGTTTTCATTCACTTTCATAATTTTGACTCCATAGCCCATAGTGTTCTTCCCCTTCTTTTCCAACAACTTTATAAAAACCCCCAAACAAACCAAATCTAGCCACCGATTTCTATAGATATATCCAGTGACACAAGAGAGCCCTCTCTAAGTTGAGTAGGCTAGTGCCTTAGCTCTAAAGCTGGTTGAAACAATTACCTCTATCGTTTGTCTATCTAGCCAGACAAAATTTACAGAGTTCTAACAAAAGGGAAATCCAGTAAGGTGATAAGCTCTAATGGCATAACAAAATTATTGAAAAAGGGGCATCAGGGTGTAATTGCACAACTATGCTCACTAGATGTTCAAACATCTAATCCATATATCCCCCTAGATATCTAAGGGATAATTGATAAGCATTCCAAAGTATTGAAGATATTCCCAAAGGTATTCCACCCACTCGAAATCATGATCATGCTATTCACCTAATTCCTGGGAGTGTTTATCCTAACATTTAGCCTTACAGATACCCTTATTCCCATAAGAGTGAAATTGAGCGTATGGTTGAAAAAATGTTATAGGTTTGCATTATTGGACCTAGACAAAGTTCTTACTCTGCACCAATGGTAATGGTACTCAAGAAAGATGTCTCATGGCGTATGTGTCCATATTATAGAGATATCAACAAGATCACTCTTAAAGATAAGTTTCTCATTCCCATCATTGATGAATTGTTAGATGAAGTACATGGAGCAATCTACTTCACAAAGTTGGATCTTCGTTCAGGGTATCATCAGATTAGAATGAAGGAAGCATATATCCCAAAAACAACATTTTGAACTCATGAAGGCCTTACAAATGCACCTTCCACATTCCAAGGGTTGATGAATTCCATTTTCAATCCCTTCCTTCGAAAATTTGTGTTAGTATTTTTTGATGATATACTAATATATAGCAAGTCTTGGGAGGATCATGTGCGACATGTTGAGAAGTTGCTACAACTACTAAAGGAGAAACAATTGTATTCCAAACCATCCAACTGTTTCTTTGGGTTGAAGGAGGTAGAGTATTTGGTTCACATTATATCTCATGAAGGTGTCAAGGTATACCCTAACAAGATTAAGTCCATGATGGACTGGGCGATTCCCAAAACATTGAAGAATCTTAGAGGATTTTTGGGTTTGAAATGTTACTACCACAAGTTTTTTCTGAACTATGGAAGAATAGCAACAACTTTAACAACATTAAATAGGAAGGATTCATTTTCATGGACTCCAATGGAAACTCAATCTTTTGAAAAACTTAAAGAGGCAATGTGAAAAGCTCATTTCTTTACCACACCAGACTTCACAAAAAACTTTATTGTGGAATGTGATTCCTCGGGAAATGGCATTGGTGTTGTTCTAATGCAAGAAGGAAGGCCCCTTTCTTTTGAAAGTCAGCCACTGAAGGGAAGGAATTTACACAAACCCATTTATGAGAAGGAATAATGGAAATAATACATTCCTTGAATAAATGGTGCCCTGACCTAATAGGTAAGCACTTCAAGGTAAAAAACGATCATGATATTCTTAAATACTTCTTGGAAAAAAGACTATATTTAGAAGAGAAAAAAAATGGGTGACCAAGATATTGGGTTATGATTTTGAAATCATCTATAAAAAAGGGAAGAAAAATGTTGTGGCAGATACACTCTCAATAAAGGATGAAGATGTTGAGGCCTTTCTTTGTGTTATCTCGATCATTCAACCCAATTGGATAATAGAAGCGAGGGATGAATGGAAGAATGACGAAAACATGTGGGATCTCATTCAAAGGTTGCAACAGGATTCCAATGCATCAGATACATTTACATGGAAAAATGATTCACTATGGTACAAATATCACTTATATTTATGTAAGAACTCCCAACTCAAACAAAAGGTACTATTGGAATATCACACCTCTCCGATAGGAGGGAACTCAGGATTTTTGAAAACCTTCCATAGGGTCAAGAAGGAAGTTTTTTGGGATGGCCTTGAAACTGATGTTCAAAGATTTGTGGAAGAATATTTGGTTTTCCAACAAAATAAAGTGGAAACAATTAAGACCACGGGACTTTTACAACCACTAACCATCCCAAGTCAGTGTTGGGAGGAGGTTTCCATGGATTTCATCACAGGGTTACCAAAGCCTGAAGGAAAGAGTGTCATCATGGTGATTGTTGATATACTGACCAACTACGCACACTTTTGTGCACTCTATCATCCCTTCAAATCCAATATAGTTTCCACTACATTCATGGAGACAATTCAAAAGATACATGGGATCCCAAAGATTATTGTAAGTGATATAGATCCCATCTTCAATGGACATATTTGGACAAAATTATTTTCTTGTTTGGGTAATAAATTGGCTCATAACTCATCCTATAATCCTCAATTTGATGGAAAAAATGAGATATTGAACAAATGTATGAAAGGATACCTTCGTTGCGTTGTCTCTGATAAACAAACACAATGGATCAAATGGTTACCCTTGGAATAATGGTGGTATGACACTTACTTTCATACTACAACAAAAATGACACCATTTATGGCACTCTATGGATACCACCCTCCTTCCATCACTTCTTATCTAAAATAAAAATATAAGGTTCAAGCACTAGAAGATCACATCGAGCATCAACAACAAGTTCTCCAAATCTTAAAGGACAACCTGACCATGGAAAACAATCACATGAAACAACAAGCAGATCAACATCATAGTGAAAGAAGTTTTGAAGTAGGGGATTGGGTGTTTTTAAGACTACAACCATACAAACAGATGTACCTCAAGCAAGACAAGAAGGATAATAAATTATCACCAAAGTACTATGGCCCTTATAAGGTGTTGCAAAATATTGGTACTATGTCATACAAATTGGAGTTGCCTGCATCTTCACGAGTACACTCAATTTTCCATGTTTCATGCTTAAAGAAGGTTATAGGTGACAAGATCCCAATTCAAACTATATTGTTCGAACTTGACAAGGAAGGAAAAATCATATTGGATCCTCAAGCTATCACTGACACAAGAATTCTCCAACTAAGGAATAGATCCATTTCAGAGTATCTCATTAAGGGGAGGAAACTACCTGCTGCATATTCCACTTGGGAAGATGATTCTTTTATACATAAGCAACCAAAATTATTCAAGTGTTGCGAACAACACTTGTCTGAAGGGGAGGGGCATGTTAAGCCCTAAATAATGGCACATTACCCCTTAATTAGGGCATGTTACATTAGTAATGTTATTTTATTTATTTAGGGTTGATTCCATTCGTTTTAATTGCACCTCCTAGTATCCCCTATATACCGAGGAGACCTTTTCATTTGGAATCATCTTGTATTTGTAAATCTATGTGGTGTATAAGGAGGTTTCCCCCTTGAAGAGGCTTATTATATGAAATTATCTCTTTTTCAAGGCATTGATTAATTATTCTGAGGTTTTCTATGCTATATTGGCATTTGTTTCCTAACAAAATCATGTCATCCAAAATAAAAGAGTTTGAATTAACTTCCCATGAGCACCATAGGAAACCTCAAGTAGAGTAGCTAATGAACGTATACAATTGGAAATATGTTCAAAAGATTCTTCAGGGGAAAATATAGAATGTATCTTAGGTTTCTTATATAGTGGTAATTAATACACCCCAACAACAAGATAAATCATTTAAAATAATTTTCTAGAGGAGCTTCAAGTTGTCTTAGAGTCGGGAGATGAGCATTCCAGGAAGAAGCAAAGGATTGAAGGAAACACATAGGAAATTTCAAAAGAAGATATTGAAGTTATAGAAGATACATTGGAAGAGACTCAAAAGAAACCTTATTTTACAATAAAGTTTCTTCAATCAGCTATCTTTTATAACATCCAGAATCAATAAGGTGAAAAATATTCAGAAATCAAGACAAAAAATGTATTTTTAGAATATGAGAAAATAAAGAAAAAAAAATGTACAGATCAAGCAAATTTTGTTTCCTGAGCTTGATCTAGATTATTATAAATCTAGATTATTTTCTGCACTATATTTTGAAAAAGGAATATTAAATTTGTCAAAATTAGAACCTAATGATCAAAACCTTAGAATTGTTGACAATTATAGAGCAACAAACTTTTAGTTGATCTTGAACAAGTTCATCTAGTTGAAAATATGGACTTTCTTAGAAAAAAAAAAGAGAAATGATGAATAGAGATTTCATCCAAATGAATCTTGGTATGGATAAATTACAAAACATAAGCCAACAATTGAAGGAACAACTGAGATAGGAAAAGGTGCTTACCAGGACAAAGAAAATACAAATTGATGATTTGATGAAGAAACTCTTAATACTAAGAGATGATACTAGGTATGAGAAGCCAATGCAATAGATAATGACCTCAAAAGACAATGAGATCCTTATACTAAATAATGAGAAGCCACATTTGACTGATCTTGATCATGTGCAAACTCCATATATACAAGCAATCCAATGAGAAAAAGATAAGCTTCTAAATCAAATAGTTCACATGAATGAACATATCAAATTATATGAATAACAAATTCATATTTTGAAACAAGGATATTCATCATCACAAGGTTCATCATTTGCAGATTCATCAGAAGATCTAGTTAAGGATTTAGTTGAGCTAAATTTTAAATAAATTGAATTGGAAAAATCCAAGAAGGAAGTGTTTACACAAAATGATGAAATACAATTTTCAAAGATCAAATTCTAGAATGCGATAAACAACTTGAAATCTATCAGCAAGCTAAGGATAAGATACAAGAGGATTATGAGTTGTTGAAAAGTAAATTAGGAGGAAAATTATATTTTATAGGAGCCATACGTTTGATTTGGGACAAAATTGTTGAGGAAATCACTAAAATTTGGGATTATATCATAATAATGGATGAATAATCTGGTTTGGAATGGAAGGTGGACAAATATGTTGAATCTTCTTTCAAAGAGCTAGGAAATATACCTCAGACAACTACCCAAATTATTAATTTACTTAATTCCAAATCAAATGAGGAATTGAGTAAAAAAGGAATTAAGAATCAGACCAACATGGTCATGGAGATTGAAAAGGTTTTTACAGAAAGAAACCTAATTCAACAAGCTCAAAACAAATTAATTCCTTTACAAAGAAATGTTGAATGGTTTTATAGCCTTTACAAGAAAATGGTTGAAAAAGGGTTTACTAGAATTAAGCGATAAAAATGGAAATTTTTTCTCTTCAAAATTACCTGCAAACTTTGATAAAAGATAGAGAGGATACAACTAAATTCAAAGGAATTACATGAATGTTAAACGGTTAATTAATTGTTGACCTTTTGGATGGAGACTTCTTCCTTTTATGGAAACTCAAAAAATTATTTGTAATTACCCTAACATATGAAATATATATTGAATTGGATATTGCTTATAATAAAATGATGACTTTTAAAGATATAGCAAAGCAATATTGTGATCGAATCATTTAGTTAGAATGACTTGGCAAACAACTTTCAACAAAATTATGGATTTTCTTCTAGAAATATTTTATTTTTGTAATTTATGTTGACTTGTAAGTAGCTTGCATAACCAATTTTTGTTGCAAGTGATATGAATATAAGTATGCACTCAATTGGAATGTAAAGGGAATTTTTCTTGCTACAAGGCCCGAGAAGAAACAATTATTAATGAAAAGTTTCATTTACAAAGATTAAAATATTCTTCTTTCAATGATCTAGGTTATCTGCTTCTGAGTAATATGTTCTTCTGAGTTTTCATAATCAATTGCTTTCTTTATATATGCGTGATAAGTGTGACCATTTGTTATAACCCTAAATTGCACCATTCATGCTTACCTGGCATCAAGCAAACTCATTGCCCTTCATTGCCAAAGCCATGCTGAACAGACCCTTCAAAAACCTCCTAAATTAAGTAACCCGCACCCTAACCTATCACTGGGCGCGTTGGAACGCTAGCAGGCCTTTTACAGCATGCGTTTGAACGCTGGCTGGCCCACTACAGCCCGCGTTTACCTAACAAAGCAAAAAATCAGGAAATTTTCCGCCGGGACGAAGAGCTTTTTGTCAGTTAACTGGAACTCCCATCCATGCATGGTC
>JZKD02S1219112.1:735173-753587 GCA_000966675.3 Picea glauca | reverse complement strand
TTTTAATTTTTTAAAAACCCAAAAAAAGGAAGCAAACGTAGAGGGTGAGAGAAGGAAGGTGAGGTAGTGAAAATAAGTTTAGAGAGATTCAACAAATAATAAACTTCACATCTAAGAAATCTATTGCTTTCAAAATCCAAGAACCTATGAAGACATTACAATAGTACATTGAGGTGTTTACTTGGATTTGCATTCAACTCCAAGTTCTAGATCTAGAGGAGGTATTCATTGTATCACCACTTGAGAGGTATTATTTTACACCCTCCAATAGCATTTTTACCATCCAAGCCACCTCAAAAATCTATTGTCCAAATTGTTTGAAAAGGAGCTTAACATAAACTTGGTTGGGTTTCCATTTGTGAAACATTGTACGACAAAGAGCATTGAACTATGTGATGCATTTTTCTGCAAATATTTTTAAGCCTTTGTCGCATGGTTTGCAGGGGGTTCATTTTATAACAATAGTCAATCAAAGTTAGCAGTTGTACTGAAGTTTGCTCCCTTGTAACAAAAAACCACGATATTCAGCAAAGACAACATCAAATGGAATTTTTGAAGGTTGCAATGATTAAAATAGGATGCAATCTCTTGCCGTTGAAAAGTATCATCCTTAACTTCCTTTCTATTGACTTGCATCGCAATGCTTCATTAAAATTCCCCTTGTTGTGGCTTTGTAGGCTAGTCTAAGTTTCTCATCTAATAAAGAAATCCTAAATACCAAAGTTGATGGACCTATGGCATTTGGAATAGCAGTCTCACTCTAGAAAACCAACTTTTCGACTTAAGATTAATTATGGGTTGCCATGTCATATCGGGAAAATACAAACCTTATGTTCATAATTCCCCAATGCCCCAAGATCTCGGTGTCTAATAATCAAGATAGTAAATAGATATAATGAGCATTTAATCTAGTATTAATTAATTTAAAGTTTTACGTCGTTAATAAAGTTAATAAGTCTTGCCACCATACGCTTCGCAATTAATGGTAATTGGTTGGAAATGTATATGTTTTAAATTTTGATGTAAAATGTTCTTATTGCTATGCATGATTTCATTGCTTCTAGTGATTTAAGCTTTTGTTTGCAGACATGTCTTCTGCGACACATGGCAACCATCCTACATGTATGACATGTGTCATTGATTTTAACCTCGTACACGTGGCACCCATCCTACGTGTATGACACGTGCCATCGATTTTTAACCCCGTTAAAATGGTTGTTTGAAAATTTATGTATGACACATGGAACTTGTGTATAATTTCCATGCCAACTTATCTTATGTCATCATTTCCACGTCATCTCATATATCACATCTCAAACTTTATTTAGAAGACAATACCCATTGATTTCTTCGATGCTCGACATCCGATAATTTAAGTGATAATTATATATTAACATGGTAATTAAGGTTAACATGAGAATTACAAAAAGGATTAATTATAGGCTTCCACGTCATATTGGGCATCAGATGATAAATACAATTCTCGATGCCCTGAAGTCCCGATGTTTGATAATTATGATAGTGATTAGATACACTAAAGAATTAATCTAGGATTAATTAATTTAAATTTTTATGTTGTCGATCATATGAGCACCATATTTTAAATGTTAATAAGGCCTGCCACCATATGCTTCACAATTAATGGTATCAACACGCAAATTAATGGTAATTGGTTGGAAACATATATGTTTTAAATTTGGATGTAAATTCTTCTTATTTCTCTGCATGAGTTCATTACTTATATTGATTTTAGCTTTTTTTTATAGACCCCATTCTTGGAAAATATTTCTAAGAAGTTTTCATGGCACCCAGAAAAGCAAAAAAGCATAATCCAACTCAACAGATGGAAGACCGGGAATCTAAAAATCCCAACTCTGCTCTCTTCTCAAACACTTCATATAAAATGCACTTCAATACCAAGACTTAGTATGATATATTCAAGATTTTTGAGGAAGAGAAGTCTGACGTAGTAGCAGAGAATGAGAGTGATGATGACACCTATGCCCCAAAAAGAACTTTTCATGAGCACCATATTTTCAATGTTAATAAGTCCTGCCACCATATGCTTCACAATTAATGGTATCAACACACAAATTAATGGTAATTGGTTGGAAATATATATGTTTTAACTTTGGATGTAAATCTTTCTTATTTATCTACATGAATTCATTACTTCTATTGATTTAAGCTTGTGTTTATAGGCCCCATTCTTGGAAAATATTTCTAAGAAGTTTTCATGGAACCCAAAAAAGTAAAAAAGCATAATCCAACTCAACAGACGGAAGACCAGGAATCTAAAAATCCCAACTCGGATCTCTTCTTGGACACTTATTATAAAATCCAATCCAATAGCAAGACTTAGTACGAGATATTCAATATTTTTTAGGAAGATAAGTTTGACGTAGTAGTAGTAAGAGTGATGATGACACCTATGCCCCAAAAAGAACTTTTCAGGATATTTCTAAGTTCGGGCTACACAAATTTACAGCAAGACCCAAGTTGACAGGATACATAGATATGATATGTTGGGCTCTAGAACATGTAGGCCTCCATACGTGAACTATTGTCAACAATCAGAAGGTGCTTATTGGATCCTTCAGGCTTGCAGACATCCAAGTAATGTATAAACTTCCCAAACTTGAGATTATTTATAAGAGTGAGTTCTTGGAAAAGTTTAAACAAGAGGAATGTGTGAAATATGGTTTACAATTCCCATAATTAATTAAATATTGGTGGGATGATGAGAATAAGTTTAAAATTGATAGCTTGGGTAAATATGAAACTTCTTCCTACAAATTGGGGAAATTATATGTCACCACCCTAATGTGTAGATTCTATGGTGAAAATAACCCTAATAATTTCAAATTAGATTGGGTTCCATTTATGCACAGAGTAATTAGTGGTTCTAGCTTCAATTGGGGTACTATTCTATCTGATAACCTCTATAGGCACATTGAAATTTTTCTTAAGATAAAAGCGAAAGGCCAATCCCCTCCATTTTATATGTCATCTTATATAATGGATTCAATTTTCTTTCATACTTCTTTTCCTCAAATGGGCTAGCAGTGGACTCCAAGTTCTGCAAAACCTATTCATATTTATCATTCTAAGATATGTGAAGAAAACACCAAGGAGCATTTTTATGAAATATGTCATCATGTTATTATTCCTCTTCACCACAATTTCTTCATTTTTCTACCACCTAGGATCACAGAGCAAGATATGCACAACTTAGATCAAATTGGTGATTGGTATATTGAAGAAACGTTTTCCTATATTAGGGTTTATGGGTGTAATGCTCCTCCTCATGCCTTGCCTAAATTTATTCCTAACAAAATTGTTTGCAGATAAATATCCTACTAAACATAATGTACATTCATAACTAAAGAATCACATGCTTCCTCCAAGATAATGTGTCTTACATTTATTGTGCATATAGGCCCATATACTCTTTTTGGTGTAATCCATTCCAAATAGAATACATGGCATTGGAAGACATCAATTTGTTTGGTATTGAACTTAAGAGGCATGACCCTTTAAAAAATTTAGATGAAAATTTCCTTCTTGTTTGTGTAAATTTCATGAAGAATATCCTCATGATAATATTTTCAATAGAGTTATGTCTTATCAATAAATTTTGCAGAGAATTCAAGGCTTCCCTAAGCATGCAATTGTTGGTTTCTTAAATTTCTAGAAGGCAAGGAGGAGTTGTCTCCCATAGATCCTCCAACAAGAGTACACAGAACAATCTCCTAGGATCAACCAAAGAAATAGTTTACAGTATCTCAGATAGAAAAATCAATAGAAAAAATATCTCAAATTCTCAACCCTTCCCAACAAAAAATGGAATCCCAACCAAACCATAAAATTTCCGAGGTGATTTTAGAAGTACTATTAGAAGAAATATTAAAAGAAAATATCATCTAGAAGATAGATCAGATGAAGTTACATGTTGAGTTTCTTTTATCTGGAAATATTCAGTAGAGATAGTCACAACAAAAAGAGAAAATTTCTACAAGTCATACTCTGACATGACCAATAGAGATATTATCTTCACTTCAAAACTATGGTCAAGGTCCAAAGACTCCATACAAAAATACTCAAACTCAAGAGCATGAAAATTTGGTTTCTTCATCAGTTGCCTCAGTCACACCTGTGGCCAGTATTCCTGGTGTTTCATTCCTGAATACTTTATATGTTGATTCTTTGGCATTGATTGAGGAAGAGGAAGATCATCCTACAAACTTATTCTTTAGTAAGAAGAAGAGAGAAATTACAAAAGGTAGGATTCAAAAGAAGAAAAATAATCAAGTGAATGAACCACCAACAATACAAAGAATAATTTGGGATAGTTCTGGATAAGATGATTAACAATTTTTAAGAGAATTAGAAGATTCCATGGGAGATTTTGCATTAACCAACATTTGGTCTGTAAATAATTTAAAGAAACCCATTAAGTAGAAAAATAATGAAATAATTTGTCTTGAAGAAAAATTGAAATAGAAAGAAACACTCATTGAAAAGTAGGTGGAACTCAAAATTTCATAGGCACAACAAGCACACTTTGAACAGATAAAAATCTTGCAAGAACAACTAAAAGCTAAGATTACTTAAGTTCAACAATTTATCTCTTATTCTGTAAATGGAAATAATGCTCAAATCACACAACTACAAACTCAAATTCAAAGTTTAGAGAGTGAAATGATTG
Source organism: Picea glauca (assembly GCA_000966675.3). Classification (NCBI taxonomy): domain Eukaryota; kingdom Viridiplantae; phylum Streptophyta; class Pinopsida; order Pinales; family Pinaceae; genus Picea; species Picea glauca. The sequence continues at coordinate 748,879 of JZKD02S1219112.1, read as the reverse complement.
GTGTTGAGCAATTTAAGAATCAAGTTCTGCATGTTAATGATCAACTAATACAAACACATGTACATTTTTTTCAAATTATGGGTTGTTTTTTAAATCAATGAAGTATGATAAATGTTTTTTCAAAAATCATTTCAGAAAAGGAGCTTGAGTTAACAGTGGTCCAAAAACAATTCATGGAATTAATATTATGTCAAAATGAGGTTAGTTCAGTTACCCAGAACTCATCCCAGACCTTTGAGTCATATAAATTAAAAGGATAAATTATTATAGAATCTTGGAAACATAATCTACAGGAAGCTAAAAGGTCAATTGAAGAGGCAAGAGAAGCATGCACTTCAACATTAAATCCAACAATTAACATAGTGGGAGAAATTGACATTCCTAATGTTTAATTCACCAATCAAACAACCAATATAGAAGATGTAATTGTTGAAGTGCAAAGTCACAGGAAAAAAACATGATGATAAAATTGCAATGTTATTTAAGGAAAATCTTGATTCCATCAATCAATTTCTTGTCAAACCACAAAAATATTATGTCATCTCCAAGCAAATTTCTTCCAAGATTCACCAAGATCTGCTAGTTGTGGAAGAAAAGGTATTCAAATATGAAATAAGATCACATCCAGAAGCCCATAATTTCATTTCTCCAATATTAGAAATATAGTCAAAATGGAAGGAACATATGGAGGCTTGTGCATCAAACAAAGGATTGGTTGAGGACTAATTCCAGGAAGGCCAATCATTTTAGTTCAATACCTTAAAGGTCTTATTTCTATATTTGTTTTTAGTCTTTTAGTTAGAACATAGTGGGAATAGATTTTTGACTTGTAGTTTTTGTAATATTATTTATAGACATTTTCAAGAACCCGGAAAGGGTTCGATTTTCAAGAAAAAATACTTGTACACTGTTGTCAAGACTATTTTTGAGAAATACAGAGTTACTCAGTTATTTTGCGATCCATATACTGGATTGATTGGTATGGTACCATTTGTTTTTTGTTTTCTAGTTTGTCTGTCCTGTGGAACTAGCATGTGGCTGAGAAACCATGACTTAGGGGCATCTAAGCCATAAAAATGACCCAGTGATGTAGGAGCATCGCTCCAAGCCAGATACACGCCAGCCAACGAGCACATAAAACCACTCATTCAATGAGAGAGAGAGAGGTGCAACCTTCTCGATTTTCAAATTTTGAGAATGTAATTAAATGTTGTAAGGTTGGTAGAACCAAAAAGCCATGCATATGCGCATGCTTTAGTAAAGGTTGCCTTAAATAGGTTGTAAGGCTTAGATCTAGATCCAATTCAGACTAGACAACCATTCAATATAATTGAATGTAAATTAATGAGAGTTGGTGAGGATGGAGGGAAGAGCTCGAGGAGCCCCTCTTTGTAAAAAGATCTTCCTGTATCTAGTAGTTAGTTTAGAAGGGGAGGAGAGAGTCGAGATTTTGTTGCAGTACGAGCTCAAATACGTTGTAATCATGCATTCTTGATTAATACAAACAGAGCAGGTTTTCCTGCATGTTGTTGTCTACATGTTTATGAGTTCATGAATGAATGTATTTATGCATTGATGATATGTTGTAGATGTAGGTTAGGTATGCATTTGCAGGGATAGACAAAAATTACTATCTGTGAGTTCTTTGATTCTAGGTTTGGGTTCTTTGAGGCTTCATGCAAGAGGTCTCACAGAATACTGTGGGTTCTGTAAGCCTGTGTAAGGAGTGCACTTCTGAATTCTGCGGATTCAGACAAAGACATGCCAAAAGGGCGCACCAACTGAAGTCATTGAATCAAGGATAATACTCAAGGTGGTTGAATACTTTGGAGGTAAGACTGTGCAGAAGAGAGAACAAGACAGACCAAAATCATTGAGGGATTTTGTAGCTCTACTAGGAGGGCATTGAGCAGGTGCATAGAAGGCATAGAGAAGACATAATTTATGAGAATTCTGTAAGGCTCTACCAAGAGGGCATTGAGTGAATGCACATGATGCATTAGGAGAAGAACTCTATTTCGAGTTCGGCAAGAAGACAAAATCACTGAGGATTCTAGAAAACTCTACCGGGAGGGAATTGAGTTGGTGCAGGTGTGCATATAAAGAACTCTTGTTTGAGTTTAGAAAGGAAAAGAAGTGTCAGGAGGAAGACCTTCACAGGGTTACTGAACACCCTGCAAGTTCAGCAAGGAGTGCTTGAGCAAGAAGTTTCCAGAGGGCATTTCCATCCTTTCAAGGAGAGAAAGGGGCAGAGACCTTAGAGGCCTGAGCAATTGAAGCTCAAGAGGATAAAGACCTGTGCAAGTAATGCACCAGGCCAACACCTGAGTAAAGTGTTGACAGATAGACAGATGTATGAAGGCTCATCAGGAAGCAGGAGTGGGAGCGAGAGGACTTATTCTAAAGTCCCGAAGCTCAGGACAGATAGGACCTTTGTGTGCAGAGACTTTGCAAAGAGTGTAGAAGTCGAGAAACCTTTCAAGGTTTCAGAGAGGACTAAGCTCAGGAGGAAAAGTCCCCTTGCACACAAAGCCATATCTACAAGGAATCGCAGAAGTCGAGACACCCTTTGGTGAGTAAGATTTTGAAAATATCAGGCAGGAAAACGTCTTTAAAATGCAGGTGGGAGCCGAGGATACAGGCTTCACAGCAGGAGCAAAGGCTGAGACCTTTGAAGCATTTGAAGTCTTCCAAGTTCAGGAAGAAGCACAAGCTTAGGAGGGAGCACAACTGTCGTTAGATCGGCTGAAGAGAATGAGATCTAGACCATTGAATCTACATCCAGGCAAGTAGGAGGAGAGTGCACAGAAGAAAGAGATATAGGTCATCAGATTTGGGCGCATGGACCAATAGCCATTGGATCCAAGAAAAGTTGCACGAGGTTTAACCCTCGTATGTGAAGAGGGGAACGAAAGGCCTATTTTGGAATTTTGGCTATCGGGAGATATAAAGGGAAAGATTTGAGACTCTTGACCCATGAAATCCTGAAAGGATCGTGACCGTCCAATAGGAGGATACGTGGCGAGCGGTTGAGGTTTTGAGGAAATTCTCGAAAGGAAGATTTCGACATTTCGGTTACCGAGAATGAAAAGGGTAAGAGTTCGAAACTCTTGACCTATGAAATCCTAAAAAGACACAAGTCGTTGGATCAGGATAGGCTATGAGCCATTGATCCCAGTTTGGAGTGGAAGATCGGTGTTTCAGGGTTCAGTACTTCGGTATTTCGGATACTGGAAGTTCGAAGGGGCAAGGAGTTGTTGCAGTCAGAATCGCGAAGTCACAAAACGCGAAAACCCAAAAGTAGATGGACGAATAACGTTGGTCTATGAAATAGGGTCATCCATTTCGGCATTTAGGGATTCAACATTTTGGCCATCCCGAGGACAAGAAACCAGGCACTTCGGCGTTGGAAACCCCGAAGTCCTAAAAGCGATGTATTGTTGGAGTGGGACTACGGTCATACATTTTGGCAGTTCGGGGTTTGTCTTTCTGGAAGTTCCAAGGACAAGGAGTTGGGGCACTTGGTGTTAGAAATCCTGAAGTCATGAAATGAAACATGGATGTGGAGAAGGGTTGTGGTCATGGAGGATGCAATCGAATAGACTGGAATTTTGGCATTTTGGAATTTCAGAGAATCGAAGGGTTAAGAAACTTGACATCAGAACTCTCGAAATTGCGAAACCCAAAACCCCTTTTCAGAAAGGTTCGCGGTCATGTCTAGTGGTTATGTTAAGGTGAAGACTCACGCCTGGTGCATTGCTTGTGCCAGTGGAGTTTTCATGAAGGACTTGTGGATCGGATTCTTGGGATTATGATAGGGACCCAAGGGAGTTGCTTCATCTTGAGGAATAATTTGGGAAAGATCCTAAGACCGGGAGGTCGCGCAGAACCTGCTGAGGCAGGGGGTTCTGCATTAAGTGTGGTATCAGATCTTGATTTTATCTGTATATTTCAGGCAGAAGGAGCTAGAGGAAAAAGAGTAGTCTGATACACATCAGTGTAGTATCAGAGTCTGATTCTCTGCCTGTATACTACAGGAAGAAGGAGGAAGAGTAGATAAAGACAATACTCTGATACACGTCAAGTGGTATCAAAGCTTGATTGTGTTTGTATACTATAGGCAGAACGAGGCAAAAGAGAAGGAGACAGAGTGTTGAAGCTCTGTAGAGATTTTTGCAGGTGTGCAGCAGTCAAAAGACAGTCAGGTGGACTATAGGGAAAGATGGAATCACTCACGGTTGTAGAGTGACAACAATAAGTTCTCCAGGAGGGCAGACAGGAACATGAAGATGGCTACTGAAGGCCATGGATGTGGTGGAAAGAAGAACCACCAGCATTAGAGCGAGGCTGATATGGACAAAGAACTCACCGAGATAAGAGCGAGGATGGAGGAGATTGCATTTTGAATGTAGCAGGATGAAAAATCGCGATGGGCATATGAATGGCCCATGAAAATGAAAGTGAAATGGCCAGTCAAGGAGTTATTGGCCCAAAGGCAGTGGAAGTTGTTGAAGGAATGGTTGAGGTATGTGGAAGACCTCAGAGTTGAAGAAAAAATGGTTCATGTGTGTGAACCAGAAGCTAGGAGAAATCTCAGTGATGATGAAGAGAAGAGATCACTGGAAGATCTCAGAGACTGCCAGGCAGGCAGTGAGGAATTTTCAATTTGCTAGGAAGGCAATAAAAAGAGGTCACATGATGATCTCAAAGACTATCCGGAGGGAAAAACAGAAAATTCAGGTTACCAGGACGACAACGATATGAGATTGTTGGAAGACCTCAGAGACTGCTAGGAGGGCAGAGAGGAAATCCCAAATTTCCAAGTGGGTAGGGAAAAAGAAGTGAGACTTTCTGAAAGTATCTGGAGCTCAGAAGTGATTTCATGTCAACAGGGAGTGTTGAAGGAGATGGGATCGATTGATCTCATAGACTGCCAGGTGTGCAACACAAAAATCCCATGTTGCCAGGTGGGCAAGGGAGAGCAGATGAGACTAACTAAAAGTCTCATGAAATCAGAGGTGAGTTCATATTAGCGAAAGGAGTTGATAGAGGAATATTAGAAGAACATTCTAATGATTGGATGGATAAAGGTATTCCTGCCATATAACCCAGTTGAGGCCAGCGTGTGTGTTGTCGAGGCAGCAACAAAAGATAGACAACCAGTAGAGACTGTCATGGAGAAAGATATGGAGAAAATATCATAGGTTTCCCAAGTAGAGGAAAAGGAGCATTTAGAAGAATGGCTCAAAATTTTCAGCCAGGAAGCTGAAGGGGAGACAGCTGCAGCACTGAAGCTGACAGCAAGGGAAGAGGAAGAGTATGCAGATAATATGCTCACTCCATGGGAGAAGGAGTTGGAGATGTTGGGGGATTGGTTGAACCATCCAGAGCCAGTAGATGACTTCCATGAGAAGATAGTCATGCAGATGTTAGCAGAGGAGCATTCCGAGGAATCACTTAGAAATTTTAGCCAGGGAGTTGAACAGATGATAATTGTGGTGTAGAGGCATGTAGCGGCAGATGAAGGAGAATTCCAGTCTGAGGAGCAGTTGGAGGAAGATGAAGATATGCCAGCAGGAGAGTTGACAGTCAAGTTGTCAGAAGAGGAAGCTGAGAAGAGACTCAATGATGAAACTGCAGAAGAGGAGTCTGAAGCAGAGTGGCCAGCTAGTGCCATAGAAGCGGAAAAAAACATGGGAGATCATGATGATCTACCCACCGATAAGGAGGAAGTGCAGTCGAGAAGACTGCATAAGGAGAGCCAACCACTGGAGCAGCTAGACATGATAATTGAGGAGATCATAAGGCTGATGATTCGATCAGAAGAAGCAGTCAGCAAAGGGAATCTGAGCAGAGGAGAACCTGCCATAGCAACAGGGTAGCAGATGCAACAACAACATCGAAGCGATGGAGCAGATGGATAGCTCCAAAGAATTGTTTGGGATCTAGGTGTATTTCAACAATGATGCTAGGAAGCTCATGAGCATGAGCTCATGAATTTTTCACAGCAGAGGAGTATGATGCAGGAGCATCACTCCAAGCCATCTACGTTTCAGCCAACCAACACATCAAAGTGCGCATTCGATGAGAGAGAGAGGCGCAACCTTCTCAATTTTCAAATTTTGAGAATGTAATTAAATGTTGTAAGGCTGGTAGAGCCAAAAATCCATGCATATGCACAGGCTTTAGTAAAGGTTTCCTTAAATAGCTTGTAAGGCTGAGATCTAGATCTGATTCAGACTAGACAACCATTCAATATAATTGAATGTAAATTAATGAGAGTTGGTGAGGATGGAGGGAAGAGCTCGAGGAGCCCCTCTTTGTAAAAAGATCTTCTTTGTATCTAGTAGTTAGTTTAGAAGGGGAGGAGAGAGTCGAGACTCTATTGTGGTCTGAGCTCGAACACATTGTAATCAAGCATTCTTGATTAATACAAACAGAGCAGTTTTTCCTACATGTTTATGAGTTCATGAATGAATGTCTTTATGCATTGATGATATGTTGTAGATGTAGGTTAGGTATGCATTTGCAGGGATAGATAGAAATTATTGTCTGTGATTTCTTTGATTCCAGGTTTGGGTTCTTTGAGGCTTCATGCAAGAGGTCACATGACAAAATACTGTAGGTTTTGTAAGCCTGTGTAAGGAGTGCACTTCTGAATTCTGCGGATTCAGACAAAGATGTGCCAAAAGGGTGCACCAGCTGAAGTCACTAACTCAAGGAGAATCCTCAAGGTTGTTGAATACTTTGGAGGTAAGACTATGCAGAAGAGAGCACAAGACAGACTAGAATCATTGAGGGATTCTGTAGAATCTCTGCCAAGAGGGAATTGAGCAGGTGCATAGAAGGCATAGAGAAGTTAGAATTTATGAGAAGTTTGTAAGGCTCTGCCAAGAGGGCATTGAGTGAATGCACATGATGCATTAGGATAATAACTCTATTTTGAGTTCGGAAAGAAGACATAATCACTGAGGATTCTGGAAAAGTTTGCCAGGAGGGCATGGAGTTGGTGTAGGTGTGCACAGAAAGAAATCTTGTTTGAGTTCAGAAAGGAAAAGAAGTGTCAGGAGGAAGACCTTCACAGGGTTACTGAACACCCTGCAGGTTCAGCAAGGAGTGCTTGAGAAAGAAGTTTCCAGAGGGCATTTCCATCCTTTCAAGGAGAGAAAGGGGCAGAGACCTTAGAGGCCTGAGCAATTGAAGCTCAAGAGGATAAGGACCTGTGTAAGGAATGCACCAGGCCAACACCTGAGTAAAGTGTTAATAGACAGAAAATTGTCTGAAGGCTCGTCAGGCAGCAAGAGTGGGAGCGAGAGAGGACTTATTCTAAAATCCCGAAGCTCAGGACAGATAACACCTTTGTGTGCAGAGACTCTACAAAGAGTGAAGAAGTTGAGAAACCTTTCAAGGTTTCAGAGAGGACTAAGCTTAGGAGGAAAAGTGCCCTTGCGCATAGAGCCATAGCTGCAAGGAATCATAGAATTCGAGACACCCTTTGGTGGGTAGGAGTTTGAAAAGCTCAGGAGGGAAAGCGTCTTTAAAATGTAGGCGGGAACTAAGGATACATGCTTCACAGCAAGAGAAAAGACTAAGACCTTTGAAGCATTTGAAGTCTTCCAAGTTTAGGAAGAAGTGCAAGCTCAGGAGGGAGCATAGTTGTCGTTAGATCAGCTGAAGAGAATGAGATCTAGACCATTGAATCTACATCCAGGCAAGCAGGAGGAGAGTGTGCAGGAGAAAGATATATGGGCCGTCAGATCTAGGCACATGGACCGATAAGCATTGGATCCAACAAAAGCTGCATGAGGTTTAACCCTCATATGTGAAGAGGGGAACGAAAGGCCTATTTTGGCATTTCGGCTACCGAGAGATACAAAGGGAAAAAGTCGGGACTCTTGACCCACAAAATCCTGAAAGGATCATGACCATCCAACAAGAGGATACGTGGAAAGCGGTTGAGGTTTCGGGGAAATTCCTGAAAGGAGGATTTCATCATTTCGGTTACTGGGAATGCAAAGTGTAAGAGTTCAGAACTCTTGACCTGTGAAATCCTAAAAAGACACAAGCTGTCAGATTAGGAGAGGCTATGAGACGTTGATCCCAGTTTGGAGCAGAAGACCGACATTTTGGGGTTCGATACTTCGGTATTTCAGATACTGGAAGTTCGAAGGGGCAAGGAGTTGTTGCAGTTAGAATCGCGAAGTCCCAAAATGCGAAAACCCAAAAGCATATGGAGGAATAGCGTCGAGCTACGAAATAGGGTCAACCATTTTGGCATTTTGGCATTCATCTTTTCATCCATTCTAAGGACAAGAAACCAGGCACTTCGGCATTGGAAACCCCGAATTCCCAAAAGCAACGTATTGTTGGAGTGGGACTACGGTCATACATTTCGACAGTTCGGGGTTCAGCTTTCCGAAAGTTCCGAGGACAAGGAGCCAGGGCGCTTGGTGTTAGAATCCTGAAGTCACGAAAGGTGATGTGGATGTGGAGAATGGCTATGGTCACGGAGGACGCAATCGCATAGACTGAAATTTCGGCTTTTCGGAATTTTGGAGTTCATGGAATCGAAAGGTCAAGAAACTCATCATCAGAACTCCCAAAATCGTGAAACCCGAAACCCCTTTTTGGAAAGGGTCGCAGTCATGTCTTGTGGTCGTGTTGAGGTGAAGACTCACGTCTGGTGCATTTCTTGTGCCGGAAGAGTTTTCATGAAGGACCTGTGGACGAGATTCTTGGGATTCTGATAGGGACCCGAGGGAGTCGCTTCAGCTCGAGGAAGAATTTGGGAACGATCCTAAGATCGGGAGGTCGCGCAGAACCTGCTGAGGCAGGGGGTGTTGCGTCACCCAGGGATTGCACCTAGCCTGAGTGACACCAACCCTTAACATGGCTGGATTTTTTGTCCCCATAGGTTTCGAAACTGTGACTTTAACATCACTGAGTGCCTTAACAACACACTTTATCACCGACTTCCCTACACCTCGGGGACGATTGGTATGGTACTATTATTCATGCATTCATCATGTATTTTATTCTGAATGTCACATTCATTCATTTATTTCAATCTGTTTAATATTAGTGAGTATTACTTATTGTTTGCACTATTTTTAATCAATCGAGTATATTCATTATGAAAATATTTTTATAATTGAGTTAATGAATGATGCAATATGAATATTGTAGTTAGAATAGTTTACTTCTAACTATTTATTTGAAAATTTTCCTACTACAGAGGTTTATAAATATTGTTTAAATGTGATGAACGGTTTCCCTTTCTAAACATATATCACTTGTTAGTCATATTTTAATTAATTAATCTCCTAGGATAGAATAGTTTAGGATTACAATAGAAATAGATTAGTTCATTTATTTTCTGCGAGTAGGATTTAGCATAGCTTCAAGCTAAGTCTCATTTCTAGGAGAAAATCCCCTAAGTGGCAATTGGGCCCACATACCAGTGAGGATCACCATCCAAAACAAGTATAGGCCTAACTGGGGCCTTTATCGAGTGGTTTCTCCATATTGATTTCCAAGACTTTTTCAAGGCATCAACAATACCACCACAATCTCACCATTATGTACTAAATTTTCTTGGGGTTTTCATAGCGGAAAGAGGTGTCTTGGGGAATATCCTCTTGAAGGGGACACTGGAATCTCCTAGGGGGGACTTAATTTTTTTTAATAAAATTTATTTTTCTTTTCAAATTTATATAGGAATACCCAGAAATAATAGTTTACCAATAACATACATTACTTAGAAGCACCAAAAGCTTGGTGTTTAAGTGAAATAAATGATGGGTTTAAATTTTAGGTTCTATTTTTCTGGACTATGCAATGAGAATTTCTTTGTTGAAATACATATTCCAAAATATCCACTGTCATTTCCTTTAGGGAAACAAATGAAAATCCTGAAAGGTCTTACATTAGCATAGCTTCTTCCATTGAAGGATAAGTAATATTTATTCAATTTGAATACATTATTCATCTTTTCATTGTTTTTGTTTTTTTTTCCAATTGTCCATCATATTGATAAATTTCAATCAATTCAGAGAGTGAAAACAAGCCTTTTATAATCTGATAAATATTTATTGATAGTTATGTAGAAATTCTAGGGAACTACATAAGTTCTTTGTTTAGCTACAAAAAAATTCAAAATAATTGTAAATAGTTGTACAATTTTTGTTTAAATTAATATGCATGATTGGGTATGGGGAAGTGAGTGTGATGTGAGGCGGGGGAGGGGGGGAGATGAGATTCCACCTTCATGTGGTTTTCCTTTTTTAGTAGAGAATAAATTATTCTCAAAACCAATCATATCTCATTAAGGTATTCCTATTATCCATTTAATGATATTGTTTTTAGAGATTATTGAATGTAATATGATGTGGCATTTTATGTTCTTCCTTAACATTGGTGTTTTCCAATGTTCAATGTGCAGAAAGGCCTATTCTAAGGACTTGGCGATGTATAATTATTGCTCAAGGTAGATATTGATTCAATGAACATTTACAACAATATTGATAAATCAGATGGCAGGAAAAAGTGAGTTCCAATTTTGAAGTTTCTTCTACTAAGTTTGATCATTTTCTTAGTTGTATGGACTAATTGAAAATGATTGTAAATAATTATGGATGTCTTGACATAATTCCCTAGCCAGGAATCATCTCAAGAACAACACTTCCTACATAAAACTTAGAAATTATTAATTCCCTTTTATTGAAAACTAAGCATTGACCTTTTATGAATAACCTATGTCACTCAAATTATGAATGGGTATGGATGCAATGAGTGTCAAGTTTCTTTCCACAAAGAAAAGAGTCAGTGGGGAGAAAGTGTTGGAGGAGAAATATAAATACCTTGGCACCATGTAGGAGAAGGAAAGAATACACCCGCTACCTGATGGACTTGTGTTATAAAGATAGAGGTAACTAGAAATTTCTTTTTCATCAAAGTATATATAGAATAATGGATAAGCATATTCTTAACATTTAACTCATGGTAATATGTTTGTAGGTATTTAAGCCACTGGAGACGTTCAGTTGTGAAGCACTCAAATAAATCAATTTTAGTTAATTTACGTTATCAATAATTTATTATATTATTTTTTAATTTTTTCATGCTACTATCAAGCGAGTAACATTTATTTTACCACAAGGCAATCAAACCATGGAGACTTTGGTGTGAATATATATTTTTTAATGTAAGGAAAAAGGTTTCTTTATTTTTTTCCACTTTTCCATTTACAGCGTTAAATATACACTTACTAATTGTAGCAGCACCAAGGGTGCTTTCCAATTGTCCACCACTAATGAAGTTGGGTTTGTTGACAGCGGAAGGTTGTGAAAGTCCCTTTGAGTACAATACTTCCATATTTTAATGGGGACTAAGAAATGAAATGATTTGAAACTTGTATATGCCAATGAATTTCCTCCAGGGATAAGTAATATCTCAGGTAAGTTTGAATGGTTTTGAATACTTGTTGTTTTTTGGGGTCTCAACTAGTGCACCAGTTATACTAGAACTTGTAAGATAAAAAACTAGTCATAAAATGCATCATGTTTTTTATTTAGTTGTATGAAATAATTGAAAATAACTGTAAATCATTATGGATTCCTTGACATAATTCCCTATCCAGGAATCATCTCAGGAACAACACTACCTACATAAAACTCAGAAACTATTAATGCCCTTTTCAAAGGAAATGGGAAAATATATATCAAAATACTTCCATGAATGATAGTGATAGAGGTCCCTACAAAAATTAAAAAAATATACCTAGCTTGGTAGAAAAAACATGCTTTAAGCATGCTGAGTTATACTTAGAGTTGAATTTTTACAGTATATTATACAAATTTCCATATTGCTTGCCATGATAAGTCTTATAATAGATTCCTAATACTAGTATGAAAAAAATAGCATAAGTAAAGACTAATAGGGAAACATTGTCCTACCTGACACATCTTCCATTTTTTTTGATGTTGAACTAAGGTCTGGAATGTCTGGCCTCAGACTAGGAGAACAGGATTCCTATGATGTAGCAGTGCTCATGCAAGTTTGAGTTTGGTTCGCTAGTTCAAGTTTCACACATGCCACCTGATGTCTTCTCCATTATCGAGCTCACAGATATCAGGATTTCACACATGCCTGGGTATTATTTTCATAACATGGATTTAATGGTGAGAGATGTGATAATACTGCTACACCACTCCCAATGATAATTCCTATTGTTGGTTGTGGAGCCTGATTATCTTCCTGATTTAGAGGTCTTTTACTTTCAGTTGTGTTTATACCCCATGAAGTATTTACACCCTAGAAGTATGTACACTCTTCCACGCGGGGGAGTGTAGAGGGGGGGTACCCCCTCTGCGGGGTCGAGGGGGGCTATCCCCCCAGCTGGGGGGTCTGGGGGAAAGCGGGCCCCCAGTGGGGGTTGGAGGGCGAAGCCCCCGAAGAAAAAAAGTTTCCTTGTAAAAGTATATTGTAATTTCACTGTAAATCTAGACCGTTCATTATAAGGTCACAAATCTAACGATAGAGATTATGTTAGGGTTTTTTTCCCTAGAAGGCAACCCTCTTTTATGAGGGAAATGCATTGCAGCTATGTATGTTGGCAAGTATTATATTCAGAGAGATGAGACGGTGAGAGAAAGAAGAGGAAGTTACAACAGGTTTTGTTGTAGGTTGTATCCCTTCATTTTGCTGGATAATAATAAAGAAAGGACCTGGCAATTTCTCTAGTGGACGTAGCCCACACTAGGTGAACCACGTAAATCTGTGTCTCTATTGTATTGTGTATCTTTTGCGTTTTGTTTTCACATTTGTTTTATTTAATTGCTCCGCGGTCCTATTTTTCTAACAACTGGTATCAGAACGTAAGGTAAATCGCAGGAAAAGAGGGTTCCTGGTTCGAGTGGGAGCAATGTCAGAAGAAGGAAAGTTTAGGGTCAAGAAATTTAATGGACAAAACTACCAGTTATGGAAGATGCATATGGAAGATTATTTATATCAGAAGGATCTATTTCTACCATTGAGCAGAGTAGCAAAGAAGTCGACGACCATGAAGGATGAAGAATGGGAGATTCTTGACAGAAAGGCTCTAGGAACGATACGGCTGAGCCTGGAAACATCGATGGCTTTCAATATCTCGAAAGAAAAGACAACGAAGGGTTTGATGGACGCGTTGGCCAAATTGTATGAAAAACCCTCGGCATCCAATAAGGTATTTCTAATGAAGAGATTATTTGATATGAATATGTCGGAAGGTGGGTCTGTTGTAGATCATTTAAATGAATTTAATACGGTTACTAATAAACTAAGTTCTGTAAAAGTGGACTTTGATGATGAGGTTAGGGCTCTTCTAATATTGTGCTCATTTCTAGAAAGCTAGAATGGCATGGTCATGGTTGTAAGTAACTCTGTCTCTGGTTCAAATACTTTAAAATTTGATGATGGTGTTGGTGTTATCCTTAGTGAGGAAATGCGACAGAAAAGAACAGGTGAGACATCAGGTAATGCATTGAACATGGAGAACAGGGGAAGACAAAAGGATAGAGGAAAGGGCTCAGGGAACCCTGGGAATTCTAGGAACGGAAGATCCAAATCCAGACTTGGAAAGATAGAGTGTTGGAATTGTGGGAAGAAAGGACATCTGAAGAAAGACTGCAAAGCTCCAAAGAAACAAAGAGATGGACAACAGGAGAGAA
>JZKD02S1219112.1:710670-735163 GCA_000966675.3 Picea glauca | reverse complement strand
TATATATATATATATATATATATAAAGTAGTATGTTGTACACCATGAATTCTATTGAAAACTAGCAATAAAATCAAGGTATATAATGCTTCCTATAGAACCCTATCAAAATATACATTTTTGAATTAATAAACTAGACTCCCACTGCATTGAATGAATAAGAAATAACCATAGAATTATAACATTTTTTTGTAAACAATAAGGAACTCACTTGGATCACATTGCTAATAAAACTCCTCCACATTTTTCAAACTTTGATTTGTGATCTTGAATTCCTCTTTGTGTCAACTTTCCAATTGTCAGGTAATCCACCAGTTCACCACCCTAACAATTCCCAATGGGTGCTCTCCTTCCCTAAGGACCCTCGAGAAACAATGAGGTTGTAAGAAAGGTACAATACTTGCAATTGATAAGAGAGTACAACCGTCAGGATTATGAGAAACCCCACCTCAAGCACACTCTCTAATAGACCAAACTCAATAACTATTCATCAATAGAAAATTTTACATTACAACAACCATCTAGAATTATGGATAAAAGAGTGTGTGAGCTCTCTAGATCAAGCCTTATTTTAATGGTTTTTGGCTCAATCCACTTGTCCATTTCATGAAAAAAAATTAATTTCTTTAATTAGTAATTATCTATTATTCACCCACCCATGTGTCACTCACATGCACAAGTGCACAATTAATTCCTCTTTTAACGATATAAAATAATGATTATTCATCACCCAACTACTACTCTTCCTATTATTACTCCAAGATGTTTTATTAATCTCCTCCTCTTTTTCTATTTGAGTGGGTGCACATGTAATTGCTGATTTATTTTAGTTAGAACCTCTCAAATGAACCTTGTTTTTACCCTCTTTCAATCGTCACTTTTCTTGCACATTCACCCTTTACTTTTTCCTTATATACCTTTTTAAATGTTTTTGATGCCCAATTCATGGACTCAAGGCTCAAGGTAATATTTGTCAAAATTTTTGAAAGTTTCCTTTTTATTTCTTCTTAAATTTTAGATTAAGGATTGTTTATTATGTATTTATTTATATTAAATAATCAATGAAGTTAGAGTTTCTATATAGAATTGTTATGAAACATGATTACCACTACAAAACACACTACATATCCATGCTACGAATCACTATAGGTCCATGTTATCAATCACTACAGGTCCTTTCTACATATCATTGTAGGATTATTGCTATAGATTGAATCACACTACGATGTTGTGGATCTTATGCTATAGATTTATGTGTGGCCTGGTGTTGCAGATTTGGATGTTGAAGGGTATCATTTTGAATTCACGTACAATTATCTCAACCATGTGAAAATTCAATGTATCAACAATAGATTTAGAGGTGTGAAATGCAAACTATAAAGTTGTTATCAAGTATATATGAACCAAGAGGATATTCACATTCAACAAGTTCAATTTGGTCCCTAATTTATGTCGAAAATGTATTCACAACGAAGAGCTTGCAAAGAGATTTCCAATGCTTTTTGATGCAAACTGAATGGGGTGAAATGAAATTTGTATGCGAAAGATATGGCTCATTGAAGTTTTGGGGAAAAGGTAAAAAAAATGAAATGAAATGCTTAGTACATATTATGTGCTCTTGTATTTTTCATTTTTATTGTAATAGTAAACTAATGCAAGTGTGAGAGCTATGTGGAATTGTAGTTTCATAGTTTAAGGGGAATGTTGAGATCTTCATGGGCATGGTTGATATTTTTCCACAAATCATCCATTGAATTGTGCCTAGATCCTAATTTATTGGATCTAGAGAGTTATTATCTCCTTACAATGTTGAAGTAGTTCTCACAAATGTAAAATTATTAAAGTCCATTTTTCTCTAGAAAAAGAAAAGAGATATCTTAAAACTATTTGAAGTAGAATAAGCAAGTAGGCTTTCTTGTGAACTATTATCCTTTTTTGTAAAAAGGAGATATAAACACCCTTATTGGGAGAACTTTGTAAGCCCCTTATTGGGAGAATGAGCCACTTATTGTGAGAATATTTTTTCACTTTTAAAGTAGAGAAACAACCCCTTATCAAGAGAATATTTTCATCTCTTTTTGTAAAAGGAGAATCCCTTTGAAAGGATAATTAATGAAGCAGTTCGTTGATTGAGAAAACCTGGAGACGTAGCCAGAATTTGGTGAAATCCATTATCAATTTGGTTTGTATATTGTCACATGTTTATCATTGGCTTGTAGTTTAATTTGAGTGTTAAATGATGAATTTTAATTATTATGCCAATTTTCAATCCAATGACAGAAAATTGAGAAATCTATAATTCATTTGAAGAACAAGAAAAACAGAGTTAGTTTATAATTCTGATTTTTGGATCAAGTTGGTATTAGAGTCATTGTCTGAAGGGTTTGTTAACACATATTCTACTTTGTGTTAGATTCTTCCATTTTTTCCATTTGTGCTTTGGAAGTTGAGGTTTCTTGTTTGTAAAAGGAGAATCATGGCCAAAGCTTTAAAGAGAGAAAGGCTTCATGAGCTTGAAGAAATAATCCAATAGATTCAGGAGGAAAAATATGAATTGAGAAGGAGATTGCAATTCTCATAGGATGAGAAGCAAGAGATGTAAGACATATTGTTGTTCCATGGAAAATTTCTCATGGGAATTGTTATCACAAGATTTGGCACCTTTTTTCAAATACTTTGATAAGGGCCAAGACAAGTGTAACATGGAAGTGTTATCATTGTCACCTTAACAATCATCTCCCTTGTTTTAGTGAAGGATGAAATCCAACACAAGGGAGGCTTCCCTAGTAACCTCAAGGAATACTATAGCAATATGAGACCAATTCTACAACCTCCTATATTAGTTACTCAAACACATCACCATTGTATCAATGTTTTCAAGGTAAGCATAAGGAGGTTCAATGCATCAATTTCCATATTTGTTTTTGTGAAGTATATAAGACAATTAATTATATATAGAAAGTTAAAATAGGTCAAGAAGGCACGACAAACACTACAAATAAATGAAAAAATATATCGTTGTTCTAAAACTTGTATGAAATATTATAATCTCTAGTAGTGTATCAAGTTAAAACAACAACAATTTATCATCCCTTCAAAAAAGTAAGAGATCAATAAAAACTAGGGCTGAAAATGAAAACTAAACTAGGGTTTTGTAAACAATTACTCATTCAAGTATAAATGGCATATAATAGATCTAAAATATGCTATATTTCAAGACCTAGATGGATTAAAAATCAATTAGAAATGCAATAAATGATAACAAGATACACTTTGAGGATAATTTCCCAATTAAACCCTATACATCTAGCACAATTATGGCTGAAAAATGAAGATTAGTTACTACAAACCCTAATCTAACCCTAGAAAAACAAATGAAAAGGTGAATTTAGATTATTTAATAACTTACTAAAGGGAGTTAATACTAGTGTAATTTTGTTTCTTTTGGGATTATGGAGTCAAACTATGAACTTTCTTGAAGACAAGGGTGAAACATGAACTTTGGATAAAGCCCTAAGGTAGTCCACTACAAACCTTAGAAGGTTATCGTATAGAAAGAAAACTAGGGTGGTCCACTACAAACCATAGAAAATCGTTCTATGTCCTTTAATGAGATTTTAAGACAATATCAAGGGAAGGTAATCAACTACAAAAGTTCCTAGGGCTTACAAGATAAGATCTATTCAAGAAAAATACAAGGAAACATGCAATATTACCACTTTGATATGCACATCCTCACTTAATACATTCATAAAAAAATACACAAAGACTTATAAAGAACACTTACTAGGTAAATCAATGCTCACCCATGAAACCCTAACTATGAAATCATCCATCAAACTTGAAAAAGCATCCATAGATCATCTCTCCAAGAAGTCACATGAGTTATTCATCCATAGGAAAAAAAGAAATAAAAAAGAGACAAGTAGCAGTAATCCTCCACAAGTATCAATGATGTACAAATGAGGCAACACTTCCTCTATTTATAAGAGGAAGCTAAGCACTTCACCTCAATGAGATAATATCGACAATTACCATTTTCCCTCCCCAAGTGTTGCAAGACCTTTGCAACCAAGTCAATAAGATTGACAAATTGGGGTAGCCAAATTTTGCCAAAGAACAACGATGGGAGGCTCTATCATTGGTCATGAACCAGACGTAGGGTTGGTTAAAAAAGATGAAGAAGTCTAGAGGGTCTTTAAGGAGGCAAGGTCGGAAATATATATCGATAGACTCCAAGGTCGATACAGTGAAGAAATCACCCTGGAATTCATTGTAATTTTGAAAGAGGAGAACTCGTAGTCTTTGGAGTTCCAATCTCAGTGAATGAAGAAGAAATTGTTGTTGTGAAATAGCTACCACATGAAGGAGAATGATGGTTCTCCCAGAATACGACATTACCTAGTATAAAATACAAGTTCTTTCATGAAGGACAAGAGCTAAGGAAGAAAGGGAGTGGATTTGATAGGAATTCCCTGAGTCCTCTATGGTCAACGGTGGCATATCATGTGCATAATTGATTCACTTATGGGGGATTCCATGGAATTATCTTTGAGTATCACCTGGAGCTACTACATCACCTCATGCATCACGGGTTGATAAATATGTCTTTCTTTCTATGGAAGATCCTGCAAAACATGGCCCAAAGTGTCCAAAAATCTCAACAGCAATGAGAGTGCCTCACCCACCATGGGATTATCAAGCTTGTGGTGATGCATGCATTCCACCAGGCTAGTCATGCATTGGAAATACCAATGAAACCTCCTACACAAATTTTAAAAGAACCGGTGGCTCTAGAAAAAACAACATTCATAGAGTACTTGGGGGAAACAGGTTCCACACAACCTTCAGAGGAAGGACTTTGAGGAACCCCTTTCAAAGAGAAGGAAAGTGGGCCACCCCAAAAAGTAAACAATCAACACTCAAAGAAGAGGAAGATGATAATAGAATAAATTGTTCTTAATAAAAATATGACACGGTCCCAATCCATACTGGTCATTCTCGTTGAAACATAAGAACCAACCGAAAGGGATGAGTCAACAACATAACAAGAAGAGACCACTGCTCTCACACAAGAACTAGTAGGGGGGGTTAGACTAATGGATGAATTATGTGCAATGGATATTGAACCCCCTACTACAACAAAAGAAATAGCAGAGGAGGAAGAGTCAATTGAGGGAAGGGATTTCCCTAAAGAACCAGTGGGGGAGGATGCATTCCCTAAAGAAATAAAGAAGGACTCTAATTTTGTTGTAATTCAGAGCCGAGAAATGGATGTTGCTACAAAAAAAAAGAGGGAGAAAATAATGTGGTAGCACCGAGAAAAAAGGCTCCCAAGAACAAGAAATTACGAAGGAATATTCTAGGTAAACCTCATTGGCCTCTTTACTCTACCATTATCCAACAAAATTTCAAATTAAGAGAAATTAATAAGATGATGAAAAAGAAAATAAAATATATGAGAGAAAGAATATGAGGGGGACCAACAAGTCTAGACTTCCTAACTCAAGTGGTTGGGATTAGCCACCAAGTCTATGACAAATTAGAATAATAATATGTCAAACTTACATAGGAAGAATTAGTTAAGAAACTAGTCACATTCATGGACAATGAAACCCAAACTAAGGAGGGCATGACTAAGGAACAAGAAAAAGAAACAGAGGAAGTGGTATTCCCTGAACAAATAGATGTTGGGACTCAAATAGAGGAGGAAATGCCTCCTGGAAAGATTAACCAAGAAACTCAGATAGACATCCTTACAAAGGAAATTGGAATCCAAACACATATTGACAATAATTTCGAGTTGAGAGCCCAATTGGAAAAATGGAGGAAAAGGGCGAAGGATTATGAAAGAGGGATAGTCCCTCTAGAAGAATGTCGATAGGCCATATACAACTTGAGGAAAAGGTGGGTTGAGTAGTTNATTGGAAAAATGGAGGAAAAGGGCGAAGGATTATGAAAGAGGGATAGTCCCTCTAGAAGAATGTCGATAGGCCATATAAAACTTGAGGAAAAGGTGGGTTGAGTAGTTGGCTGTTCATCGAGATAAATGGGAGAAGTGGAAGAAAGAAGCGAGGAAGACCTCTCAACTTTAGACACAAGTAGAGCTCTTGAAGGAGGATAAGAGGCAAATGAGCTCTCTTTTGGGGGCCATCCTAGAGAACCTTCTCTATCATACTCTATATTATTGCATGAAATATACTTCTTATTCCATTTAAGAGAAATATCAACATGCAGGCCCTATAAGATCACCTCAGGAAAGGACTTCTTGGAAGTGTACTACCGTAGTAGTATGGAAGACATGAATCTATTGTACAAGCTTTATCAGCACAACATTGTCTTATATTTTGAGTCAGAATGGAATCCAATTCACTTTGTAGGAGATATAAAGATAAGGGAATTCACATCATTCATGAGAAACCATGCTCAATGGGATAGTGATATTACAATCGCCCATAAAAATTAGACAAGTGATCTATGATAAGGGGATAACTTTGTAACCCTAAGGTCATTCTCATATCACATTTCACTTGGGATAATCCTGCGACACATGGGCCATTCATGGCCCATAATATTCAAGAGGCCATTGATGAATGCTCAGAATGCATAACATCTCTTCTATGAAATTCTTTGTAGGGAAGCAAGCATCAATGGGAACATGGGACATAAGAGATCAGACAAAAATACGCTTTCAATTACCACAAATTTACAGCGGCATTGAAATAGGTAAGTAGGTACATCCATTGTTTGAATATGTGTAGGAACCATTGGGTAGAAATTAAGTTTCACTACCCCCTGATTTGGCTTCTAGCACCTGAGTATCGACAAAGTTTTGAGATAGTTGAAAAGGAGGAAGAAGAGTATAGGCGGAAGATAGAGAGAGATGGAGGTTATTACTCAACCTTTGACAAAGGTCATGTTAACTATAACATCAACAAAATAAAAATAAAAATCCACTCTTTTAGAATCAGAATGACTGGTTGCATGAGGACAAGCAACACTTTTGGTTGGGGGGAGATGATGGGTGTCTAAAACACCATCTTCTTCATGACTTTTCTTTCCCTTTTTCACGACAAAATTCAATCATTTCACTACCATATTCAATATAATTAATGAATTTTTGTCTCAGGTATGTCACTCTATGATTTATGTAATTTTAAGTGATATTTTCATTATTTCATGATTAGTAATGAAATGTATGAAAAAAATTATGTCACAGGGATGTCAATGAGGATATTGTACTAAGACAGGACCTTTTTGCAACATGATCCTTACAACACATCTCTTAGTTGTTGCAACATGGTACCGAGTTGTTGTAAAACCACCTTTCTTTTCTACAACATTGCCCCTAGTTGCAACACCATGTTGAAATAAAAAACAACAACACTACTACTCCTCATAGATGCAACATGACACAAAAAATCATGAGTTAATTTTCAATAGAATTTTCCAAAGTTTCCAACTGTTGTAACCATGTCCAAGAAACTGTGACTTGCATGGTACCCCAAAATATATAGGAGGAGGTGGTAGAAAGGATTAAAAAGAGAAAGAGATGAATTCAAACAACTGTTCCAAAAGATGACTAAATCAAAAGGGGGTTTGAGTCAAGTTGTTAGATGAGACTGAGAAAAGCATGAGGATCATAGATCCTCATGATTTTCTTCAACACTTATTTACTAAGAAATGGATGTAAAGAATTGAATAAATACTTGGTTCAGTGAGAGTCGAAGGACAATCCTTTTTGTAATCTGAATTTTGTTTTCATTTAATAAAGATATTGTTGCAGCACTTGTTGAAGTCTCCTATTTAAAGTGTGTATAAATTTAGTGCGTGGATGGATTTTTAACCAGTGCCTCAACTAAGGAGCAGGGCCCCCTCCTTATTCAGTTATTGTTGCATTGTAGTATAGATTTATTTCTCAATTGTGTGGTTTATATGATTATTAATAATTTGATTAGTTAAAATCATATATAACATTTGGATTTGTTTGTAAATAGAACAACATATTTATTTTTTGGATTATTTTTCTGCAACTATAAAACTGGTTCATTTCATTCTATTAGCGTTTATTTCATTTTTGACCTCTCATTTGTATTATCTGAATTATTTAACCAGATTCATAATTTTTTCAAGGTTTTCCATAAACATGGGGATATGAATTATCTATGGGCATAGTCACCATCTAGAATTAGATACTAGCATGTGTTCTCTTTTCCTACAATATCCTAGCTTCCTTTTGATTTACACTCAGACCAAGGTTACAACACAAAGTGATTCCAACCGATTGAGTTGGTTCAATTTCTTTTTTTTCATTTACATTCAGACCGGTGTTAGAGAACAGAGTGATTTCAGATGGCTGGATTAATTAAGAGATTAGTTGCTTTCCTTGAATAACACTCAGAGTGGGGTTACAACATGGAGTGTTCTAGCTTGTGAATATCTTGAAGGACATGTCATAACAAAGTGTGATAAATTGATTGGTATGCACTTGAAACTTCATTTGATACATATATGAAGTGTTGTTCAAATTTTGTGTACTTGTAAATATTGTTTTATCTTCTGTTGTCATGGTGATAGATTAGTTTCTAGCATTGGTTATATAAGTTGATTTAACATAATAGTGAGCATTTTTTGTTCACTGATAAATCTATTGTTCATAAGCAATTTTCTAATTTGTTGTATGTTGGGAATTGTACCCTTAGGGTTGTGAATTTTCTCCCCTTGAAGCACATTGCTTCATTGTGTACTTTCTTGTGTTTCCCTATGTATTTTGGTTGCACATAAATGAAATATATTCTATTGTAATTTATATTTTATATTTAGTGTTAACGTTGAAAGTTCAATGGAAATAGATCTGGGAAACCTCAAGTTTTGAGGTAAAGTATATGAATTTCTTTTAAGATCAAAGTTTACTAAGTTTCCACACTTGAGCCATCTATGGGTATGACTATGTGCTCTTTCTCATCACTCTTATAAATGTCTTAATACATTGAGTCAAGGTTAGTAATGCAAAAATTTATCGAGCCAAC
Source organism: Picea glauca (assembly GCA_000966675.3). Taxonomy (NCBI): domain Eukaryota; kingdom Viridiplantae; phylum Streptophyta; class Pinopsida; order Pinales; family Pinaceae; genus Picea; species Picea glauca. The sequence goes on along the minus strand of JZKD02S1219112.1, from coordinate 726,135 downwards.
AAATTGGATCTTGTTTCTTTGCATCAAGAGAGAGAGTGATCTGAAAAGATCTTTTAAACGACTATGGTTGAGTTATTAAGCATGTGTTTATTAACCAATTAGGAAGATTTAGGAAAGAGGAAGAATTATAGAAGAAACATCATAGCCATATAAACATGTACAGATCTGAAATGAAGCATAAAATAATAGAAAACCATAACACCAATGTGATAATGGAGTTCGGTAATCTCACCTACGTCTCTGGGCCTTTGTCTTAGTGGGTGAGGCTTTCTTATTTCTGTTCAAATCTTAATAAGTACATAACATCAGTGCCAAAAGGTTACAAAACTGATATGGTCTTGTTCTACCAGATCTCTAGAACCCAACAGAAGAAATGACACTCAAATCAGATCACCAAAGCTCCCAGAAATGGCCCGCAAAGGTGCGCTCCTCAACAACTTCCCTGCATAATAAAGGCTTTGGCTTGGAAAATCTTCAGCATAAAACTTCTCTGAATGTCCTCTCATGGCCTCAAGAAAGTATGGTTTATATAGATCTGAATTTGGTAACCATATCCCAACTTCCCACCAAGATCTGGCTTCAAAAAGGGCCCAATATCCCCCAAAAAGGGCCAAAACTGTCCAAATACAGCTGAATAATCAATACAAAATCACTATATTAAAGTTTTAAAAACAAATTTTGGAGAAATAAAGGGATAATCCCCCTGTATTGAGCATGTGCCCCCTCTACAGGGTCACATGGACTCATGTGGCCAAGCGCCAAGCCCCTAATGGCTGCGCGTTAGCTCTTAACCCGCAAGCACCGATCACATGGTGCAATGTAATAGGACCAAGTTCTGCTCTTCGCACTCCGCTGATGGTCGTAGCCCCGACTCCTATGGAAATGTTGGTGTTGGTGGTTAAGATTGGATCTCATGGCCCCCACACCCGTGGCATATCTGTGTAGTGGAGCACCCAACTGTTGTTTGGATGGAGTAACACCATGTAACCACTGGCTAGTTTGGTGGAGCTATCACATAATCGTGCATGCCAATTGTCAAAAGGAATGGACCATGGTTATATGCGAGTTTTTTAGACCAAGGGTTGGCACCTAGCCCCTACCCTTTTCGCACCCATCCAAACCTTTAACAAAACTTTAAAAAATACAATGTCATATATAGTTAAGAAACAACGCTCAGGTGAGCTGGATAGCCCAGCCTTGCAAGTCTCTAGCCCGGTGGAGAGGTCCAGTGGTCAAACCTTATAAAGTCCAACAAAATTTTCAAAGACCAACACAACCAATACCTAGGTGCCACATGGCACCACCTCATTTGTCAAATTTTTATGCCATGTTTCAAGCACTGATTGGCCCAACTCTACCACAACATCTTCCCTGTCAGCTGACCGTACCCTACCACATGTCGTTGTATGGACATGCCATGTGTCACCCTTATAGTGGTGACATGTGTCACTTCCCAGTTGGTCCACCTGTCCTGTCCATGTCAGTGTCTGTACACCCAGTCATCCTACCACATGTCACCTCCATAAGCTTCTAATTGTGCCTGCCACGTGAGTTGTACGACCTGTACATTCATTTGCCACGTAGCATTGTACAAACTGTACAGTCATCATTGTTTTTGCCTGTTTGTCCAAATGAACAGATCGCCATAACTTGAGCATACGACGTCTGTTTGAGCTCATTCAAGTTGTGTTGGGTTCGTATCAACGAGGTCTACACACACATCCATTTTGAAGTCATTCTGAGAACTTCTAGATTTTTATGCCATTCTAAGCCCCATCAAGCTCCTGGATCCGATTCTGGATCACACTTCCCCACTAAGAACCTTTTGTTCCCCAAAATGTTACTGACCAATTATCAAGCTCGGGATAGGCCACCTAGCTTGTTCCCTATCTTTGAACTATTTCCTATGCACCTATCTCATCAATATCAATCGTAACACAATCATGACAGCTGACATCATATTGTTAGCCATTTGTACCTTGTCACATCTTACTGAAGTCACTATCATCCATGTAGACAACATTACTAATGATAGCATCAAAAACATGATGACAAATGTGTTGATATGTTTGTAATATTTGCACGACATAAGCTTATCTTGAAGAAAACTATGATTGATTTTCCATTGTACAATCATTTCTTGTTCTTGCTTAAGATCGATTACTTGACTTGAAACAATTATAGGTTTGTTGCTTGCTTGAACTACCTTCTTTAATTGTTCAATAGTTTGAAGAGTTTTATTCGCATTTACATGATGTGAACAACATATTCTTGACGTACTTTGGTTAAATGATATTGATTCTTTGACATGTAGAAGATTTCTTTACGATCATATACGTATGGACTGCCTAAGACCATTCCACATTCACTTAGTGGCACCACATCACATGTTACCTCGTTTACATACTTAGATTAGATTGAAAATTTTAATGTGCACTGCTTGGTTATGTGTATTTGATGATTGTTGCTTATCCATTTAAGTGTGTAAGGCTTATGATGTATCTGTGTTTTTAACCCTAATTTCTTAACCAATTCCTCAAAAATTAAGTTAGATTGAGATCCACTATCTATCAATGTGTCAACCTTAGTGTGCCTCATGATGACCCTGATGTGAAACAAGTTACTTCTACAATCTAATCCATCACCAATTTTACCTGTCATACCAACCAATGAGACCTTAGATTCATCACCTGAATTGAATCCCAAGTATGTGGGTTGTGTTGTTACTGCAGTTGTTTGCCTCCCTTTATTTTCCTTGAACCACTTTTTCCTCTTGTTAGGATGCAATTTCCAACATCGGTCCTCACCATGCCCCTCTTTATTGTAATGCTTTCAAGAAGGCTTCTCTTCCTTGTCACTGCATTTGACTTCTTTCCATGCCACTTCCTTTTGTCCTCTTTCCTTGAAGACGATTCCCCTGATACACCAACACCTGTTTTCCCTACTTCAATTTATGTCACTTGAACAAAAACCTCATCAATATTAGTTGGTCCAAACATGAATATATTATTTCGAGTATGTGCAGATAAACCTCCTATATACTTCATAAGAGTTTCTTGGGTATGTAAATGAATATCTAACATAAATTCCATTTTATGAAATCCATCTGTATACTCTTGCACCATTTGTCATTTTCTTAGTTTTAAAGCTTGTCATTCAATTAACACTTTCTCTTTATAACGTCAAGGATAGAATTGTTTTCTATGTGTAGAAATGAAACTTTTCCATGATGGAAATACATTACCCACTTGTTGTGTGCCATTTTGCAACTTTCTTTGCCACTAGATGAGTGTTGTGCCTGCAAGTCTCAATGATGCCAACTTGATTTGTGTGGCCTCATCCTTGATCTATTACACACTGCAATAGACCTCCATCTGTCTGACCCAATTATCAAGTCTCTTTGCATTAACTTCACCATCATACATGGGTAATTCAAATTTAACATCAAGGTTTAATAAAGGCATTTCATTCTTATGTTTATGAACATGTTTCTTTGCATTGGATTTAGAACTTGAACTTGAAGAATAAGGAGGTGAAGGAGGCATCTAATAAGAATACTCTCCTTCTTCACTTTTTCCCTTTGAATATTCACCAAGAATTGGCCTCTTTCATTCCAAGAAATCATCATACAAAACCTTCATCATCTCCGACATAGTAAAGAAATTTTTTTGAAACTCTTTCTCATCCTAAGAAAGTCCCTCTTCTGATGTCATCTTCTTGCTTTGAGAAGTTATCTTTCGCAATCCAATCAATGGATTCTCTTCAACAAGATTGTCTTCCCCACAAAGTAGCTTTTCCCTGGTTAACATGCAAAACTCAAATCCAAACCTCAACAACCTTTGATACCACTTGATCCAAAAAGATATTTTAAACAACTATGGTTGAGTTATTAAGCATGTGTTGATTAACCAATTAGGAATCTTAAATAAAGAGGAAGAATTATATAAGAAACATCACATCCATATAAACATGTACATATATGAAATGAAGCATAAAACAACAACAAACCTATAACGTCCCCATCCATCCATGTCGGGCCACGCTACGCCAGAGAACTCTTATTGTTCTCTCTGTGGAACATACTGTAACATACCCAACATCCAACTAAGCTATGCCACATAAATTTTTTGAACTACATGCAATTAAAATATACACACAGAGAACTCTTGCGGAAGAATTATATATAAAACGTAGACATACAAATACATCTGTAAATACACAGATTCACACCGAAATAACAATAAACATATACATGCAACATATACAAGAAACACCCATAAAAATAAATAGAGTTATAACCGCACATATGATAACCCATAAAAATAAGCATGTAAATAACAATGCAGCATGTAAATTTATCACACAATTGGCACTTATCTTGGTAAGAATGTCACCAACTGTGTGCATACCTTCCACGAACCTCCCAGCCTTAGACCACTATGTTCATCATTCTCAACAATGAGTCACCCCCGAGCTAGGACTAAACTCCACCTGGGTAAAGGGATTCCTAACCAGGCTAAAGGATCATAGACACCAAGAAAGACTCTATCTCAGGTGCCAAATCAAACTAACAACCTACAATCCCTCATTCCCCACATGCCTATCCCACCCAAGAATTCTTCCCCTTCTCTACTCAACAGTCCTTCGGCTGCCCCACTTCCTTTTCGAGCTTCAACAACAGGCTGAATAGGAAGTCTCATAGCATTGTAACTGTAGTTTATCACCTTCAGGAAATCAATTCATAACAATTGTCTCACCCAGATGATTTCTCACAGGCTTGACAAGCCGCCTCTTCAATATCCCATGGGCCTAACAACCCACTTCTTGAGTCCAGCTCCCAAGCTAACCAAATACACCAACACAAAAGGCTATGGATACAGGTTCATGTAAATTCATGAAGATATGAAAGATAGCTCAATGGGTGTGTGCATGTTCATGGATGATTGACTGGATGATTGAATGATGGAAGGAATGATGGGAAGAATTATGGAAAAGATGAGATAATAAACTAAGTCCCAACAATATGTATGCATGTCCCCAACTTGACACTTGTCATGTTGGGAGCTACTTTGGCCCACTTGTCCCCAACTTTAGAACTTAGGATAAAATAATTATCCATACTTTATGATTTAAGAAATATTAATATAATATTCTTTTTTCTCTTAATCTCCCTAGCTTAGCCCCTTTTCCTTAACTTTTAGGCCCCTCCCTTTCCCTAACTAGTGGAGTTTAGTCCCACATCTCTTTTATTGTGGTCGGTCTGCGTGCAGTAATGTAATTTATATTAATCATGAGTCATATACAAAATAGGCGCACTATCCTTTAACATCTAGGCTCTCCGACCTAATCATCCCAAAACTGGCTCACCAGCCTATAAGACAAAACATATACACAAAGGCTTGCTGGCCTCAATATCATGTGCACTTAAGTTGTTGCATGCAATATCCAAGAATGTGCACACTTCATCATTTTACTGTGTAGTACATGTGCGCACTATGTCATGAAAGGTGCATACAAAATGATATCAAATAGCTCACCAACTTAAGTACATTTTCATTTACATTACAATTGGGTTCGGCCTAGGGATATTCTAATCCCCTCCCCTTATTTATGCACTGTCCTTAGTGAATCATGTAACCTTATACAACAAAATTTCAAAAATCTTCAAAATATGCAGTTATTATGCCTGCATTGCATCCTCATTCTACCAAGTAGCGTCCTTAGGACCGTACCGGGTCCATTGGACCTTTACAATCCCTATGGCTCGATTATGGAGTTGTTTGATTTTTCAGTCCAGAATGTGTACCGGATGCACTTGGAAAGCACCTTCTTTCTCCACCTAAATCACATTCCAATCAATAACATGATTAGCATTAGGTATATATTTATTTATCAATGATACATGGAATACATTATGATCATACATAGATGCAGGTAATGCAATCATATAAGCAACTGGACCAATCCTCTCTAAGATTTCAAATGGCCCACAATAGCGAGCTGCCAACTTTGAACAGTTTCCCAACTTCAGGGAACTTATGTTGGCCTTCACATTCAAGAATACATGGTCACCCACTTTAAATTCCATGTGAGTTCTACCTTTATCAGCATAGATTTTTTGCCTGTCTTGGGCAGCCTTTAAATTTTGTTTTATTTTTATCATTTTCTCATCCATTTCCCTAAGTAAATCTGGCCCAAACACTGCTCTATTTGTTGGGTTATCCCAACTTACCGGTGTGTTGTAATTTCTACCATAAAGTGCCTCAAATGGGCTCATCTTTAGAGATGCTTGGTACCCATTGTTATATGCAAACTCTACCAAGTGTAGGTAGTCTTCCCATTTTGATGGTTTATCCATCACATACATCCTCAACATATCTTCAATCACTTGATTCACCCTCTCTATTTTTCCATCTGATTCTGGATAATAAGTTGTACTAAAATTCAAATTTGTTCCAAATCCATTAAATAATCCCTTCCAAAATTTTGAGGTAAATTTTGGATCTCTGTCAGACATAATTGTCTTGAATATGCCATGTAATCTAGCAATTTCCCTCATATAAACATCAACAATGTATGTTGCCTTGTGAGTGAGCTTAACTAGAATAAAATGGGCAGCTTTAGTAAGCTTATCCACCACTACCATGATAGAATCATGTTGCTTGTTTGTTCTGGACAGTTTAGTGATGAAATCCATGGTTACAACTTCCCATTTCCACTCAGGAATGGGTAATGGCTGTAGAAAACCAGTTGGGTGTCTCTGCCTAGCCTTTACCTTTTGACATTCCAAACATCTGGTAATAAAATCAGCAACCTATTTCTTCCTTCCTGACCAATAATATTGGCTTTTGACAGCTGCAATAGTTTTTTGATATCCTGGGTGCCCAACATAAGGTACATTATGCACAGGGATGATTTTAGGGGCTAAATTTCGCTCATGGGCTCATTTTCCATGGTTTTTCCCCAAAAAAGATTCGCTATTCTAAAAATGATTCGCCCAAATACTATAGGATAAAATTATTTTACCTTGAAAATAGCCAAAATTTAATACAAACTATATAAAATCCTTAGAAATTTGAATAGTTTTACAAAAATATCGCCAAACATTTATAGTTGACATATGAAGGATTAGTAAGATTCGCCAAGGTTTCTACATTTTAAAATAATTTTCCATCCTTAAAATCATCTCTGGTTATGCATTTCTCCCAATATCAGATTTTTCAATTCATGAGAATTTGGTACATGAATTTTTCCCCTATACATGATAATTTCATCATTATCTAGCTTATATTCCTCAATTTTTCTGCTACAAAATACCTTGCTATAATTTTGCCACTAATTCCTTGTATTGCAAATCTGATTTGGCAACCTTTATAATTTTGTCTTTCAAATCTGATTTGGCAGCCTCTATAATTTTGTTTTTCAAATCTGATTGGTACATGCTAATGGTTGTAGCATGCAATTCATGCACTCTTCTGCTGAGTGCATCAGTCACTTTGTTCTCTTTCCCCTTGATATGTTTTATATCAAAGTCATATTCACTTAGAAATTATAACCATCTAGTTTTCCTAGCATTTAGAGTTGGTTGATCAAATAAATATTTCAGACCATTATGGTCTGTTCTTAGCTCAAACCTTTTCCCCATGAGGTATTGTCTCCATTTCTTCAAGGCATGCACCATGGATGCCAACTCCAAATCATGAGTGGCATAGTGTCTTTCATGCTCCTTCAACTTCCTTAATTCATAACATATAACAAACCCATTTTGAGTGAGGACTCCAGCAAGTCCCTCTTTACATGCATTTGTGCATACAATGAAGTCTTCATTTGGGTCTGTAATCCTTATTATTGGAGCAGTGGTTAATAATTGTTTCAAGTGTTGGAAACTCCTTTCACAATCCAATGTCCACTGAAACTTCACACCCTTTCTTTGCAAGGAAGTGATTGGGTGTGCAATCTTTGAGAATACTTCAATAAATCTCCTATAGTAGCCTGCAAGGCCCATGAATGATCTGACCTCAGTAACATTCTTTGGCATTGACCATTCTCTAATGGCTTCTATCTTCTCAGGATCCACTGTTATCCCATCCTTTGAAATAATATGCCCCAAATAATGAATTTTCTTCCGATAAGATGAGCACTTGCTCAACTTGGCATACAACTGATGCTCCCTTAATACTTGCAACACCTTCCTCAAATGATTTTCATTCTCTTCTTCTGACTTGGAATATATAAGAATGTCATCCAAAAATACAATGACAAACTCGTCTAAATGTTCTCGAAAAACACCATTCATTAAGCACATGAAAACAGCTGGTGCATTTGACAACCCAAATGGCACCACTGTGAACTCATAATGACCATACCTTGTCCCGAAGGTGGTCTTGCTGATATCTTCCTCTTTAATCATTACCTGATGGTATCATGACCTGAGATCTATCTTTGAAAAGATCTTTGCATCCTTCAATTGATCAAAAATAACATCAATCCTTGGCATAGGATACTTGTTCTTAACAGTCACTTTATTCAATTGTTTGAAATCAATGCACAATCTTAATGTTCCATCTTTCTTCTTCATGAACAATATTGGGGCACCCCGAGGTGACACACTTGGGCATATATACCCCTTCTTCAGAAGCTCTTCAACTTGCATTTGAAACTCCTCCAGCTCTGGTGTACTCATTCTATAAGGAGTCTTTGACACTGGAGTTTCTCTAGGCATTAAATTTATAGAGAAATCAATATCTCTCTTTGGGGGTAGTCCTGGTACCTCCCTGAACACATCTTCAAAATTTTCCAAGACTACATAATCTTTCAAATTTGGCACCTTCTTTAGGTGTCTCTTCCATATGTGCTGCAAATACTCGACAACCTTTTCTGTAACATTTCTTCAACTGCAATGATGAAATTTCTCTAATGGTTACTGCCCTAAGAATTCCCTGCACCTTCCTTAGGGTCCCTTTCTCATCCAAGTAAGTAAAGGCCTTGTTATGACAATCTAATATGGCATGATGTTGATCCAACCAATCCATCTCAATTAGACAGTCATAAGAAACTAAAGGCAAGATGTTCAAATATTCCCTGGTGTTCAGTCCATTCATGTCCATAAGACATGACTTAACCATCTCATTAACTTTTCTTTTGGCTCCTGTAGCCAGCTGCACCAACCGAGATTTCCCATGCTTGCTTCTTGGAAAATGCAAACTTTCCACCATTTTAGGATCGATATAACTATGACTAGCTCCTGAATCAATTAAAATAGAAATGGTTTGGTTGTTGATCATACCTTCCACCTCAATCATATGTGAATGATACTCTGCTTTCTTGTTGTCCAAGGATACATAGATCCTTGGTACATTTTTTCCCATGTCCTCCACTGTTTCAGCTTATTGTACATTGTGAACAGTCCTCCCTTTTTCACCTCTGTGAGGACAATCTCTGAACATGTGATCTCCTTTACAACCCCAACATTGAATAGGTGGATGCCTTGGCCTTTGACCCCCTGTCTCAATCGTTTTGGGTTCTCTAGGAGTTTGTTGTCCCTGTGGATTATTTCTAAAGAATGGTGGCTTAGATCCCTTCTTCCTCTGATCCACCTTGAATTTCTTTTTGTCTTCCCAAGATTTTTGGAAAGTTGGCCTTGATTTTTGTTGATCATATAAGAATTTATCTTGCCTTATGGTCTCCTCTAATGTCTTTGGATCAACATACTGTGTTTTTTCACTAATGAATGATGGCAATCCACTCAAATGCGTTTGAATCTTAACTGTCTCATCCTTGATGAAAGAGAAATACTTCAATAGTTCTAAAAACATTCTTTCATATTTATCAATGGTCATACTCCCAAGCTTGAGTTCAAATAACTCTTTCATTTTATTGTCATAGTATCTCTTAGTCAAGTATTTCTTCTCAAAATACTTCTTGAATTCCCTCCAATTAACATTTTTCTCTTTAATGTGTTGCACCTGCACAAGTTGATCCCACCACATGGATGCCTTTCCCTTGATTTGGTAGATGGAAATTCTACCTTCTGCATGAGAAGAATAATTATGCAATTGAAAATACTTTCTCATGCCCAACAACCATGTCTCTGCATCTTCATCCTTCTTGTGCTCACCATCAAATGTAGGAGGTTTGATTTTGTTCATCTCTCCTCGTAGTTCATCCACTCCCGAACTCTTATTATTTATGATAGGGGATGGACTTGATTTGTTGTGTGCTCTCTTATTAGAATGCCTCGGGGAGTAATGGTGATGTCTACTAACACTTCTTGTTCTTCTTTTCTCATTAGGAGGCCTGTGACTTCCATATTTGTTTGAGCCACTCTCCTTGTCCAATTTCTTTTCTATTATGTTCAAGCTCTGCAATAACTTCATATTGAAGTCATCCTGCTGCTCCTTGGCTTTCATAAGCCTTTCATTATCATCTTTATGGATTTGGACATCCTTCTACAAATTTTTAATGGTCTCTGCCATATTCATGTTTTCATCTCTTCCTTCTCCATGTCCATTGGAGTTTGTTCCTTCAATGCCCAAATGGACATCCATCCCTCTAATATCATCCTCATGACTATAAGTCCCTTGTTCCTCTTCCATTACTCTAGAATCTATGATGATCTTGAACTAATCTAATTGTTGTTAAATCTACAAAATGTGTAGCCAACAAAACTTTGTCAAGCTAATTGTTTCAACAATTTTATGAAAATATGAACCATTATGGTTTAATAATATATATCAAAGTTCTTTATTCTGATTTCCTAGAAATTTGAATGCCCAGATCAATTTTCTGGGTGGATATTTAGATTCCACTTTCCAACACCTTTACAATGCCTTCTCCCATGCTCAATTCCAAGTCTTGAGCAGAAAGTTATGATTATTTGAAAATTGTCCATTAATTTCTTTTCTATTCATTTTTCAACTTGGTGCAACTCTGCATTGTAATTGTGCATTTTTGCACCTACTCCTTTGGATTTTTCATAGAATCTCAATTAGGTTTATTCATATACATATTATGGACACTCTGTCCAAGTTTTCGCTCTTTCTGGATTCTTGGCTGCTAGTTACAGCATGTTGAAGTTCCATACCAAAATACCATATTGTAACTGGTATGCTATATGTACCTTATTTTCCATATTAAATACTTTTAATATGCCTAGAAATTTAATTGAGCTCTGGGGCTGTCTTCTATGGCTCAATATATTTCCATTGACTTCTTCTGCGCCTCAATCGGGTTTTGGAGTAGAAAGTTATGGCTCTTTGAACTTAGTTGGGTCTTAAAATTTACCCTTCACTGTTTGTGTTGTAACTTTCTCATAAAAGATTTGTTTGACGAACAGTTTACACCATTAGAAATATCTCTCTCGAGTGCCTAAAAAATATATTAAGGGCCTCAAAAACACTTTGCAAAAATATGACGTTCAAATGATATAAAACGTCGCAGAAAATCACTGGTTTTTTGTTATTGTTCATCCTTCAAACAACTTCGCGCGCACAAATTTCAACCTGTAAACCCATATTTACCATGCGTAGAAACAACACAAGGTACTTTGTGCTTCGTGCACTTAAAAACCACTGTGTATCGCTTCTCTATCGTTCTAATAACTTTCATGCACTATATTTGTGCCATGCGCCAATATCCACCGTGCACAGTTTCGGTTCTTGCACTATTACCTATTTCACGCAGTTTTTGTATCGCACATTGATATTCCAGGCACATTGTACTCTATACGCTGCACCATGCCAAATTTTAGTATGTCTCCACCACCCACCAAAACTTTGCGCGCACCACTAACTAAACTATCATGCAAAAACATATACCCACATTGCGCGCACACCAAAAAAACTCATATGTGCTCTACCAACACTGCGCACACCACACACATCATTATTATGTGTGTGCACACCACACAATGCTTAATTTATCATGTGATCCTGTACACCAACATTTTTCTGTGCAGCGCTGAAATTTAGTGCGTACACCCGCACATTAACATTTTTCCGTGCACGCACTAGCACAACAATATCTTACCGCGCAGTGCCAAATTTTACCTATCACAAGCTTTTCACTACACATCATGCATTTTTAGTGCTCCCACCTATGCACATTCATTTTTATGTGCATCAATTCCTCGTGAATTTCGCTGCAGAAATTGGTGTTTTGGCTTAAATTTTTCCCCAATTTACCATCGACATTCTACAACCATGAAATTTTTTAAATTTCAGCCTGTTAAAATCAGTTCAACTTATGCAACAACAAATCGTTGTAAGTTGACATTTCTAGAACGAATTTATCCAAAATCAATTCACGAATTGAGAATTTTAACCACTAAACTCGATCCATCTGTCATGGCTTCATTGTAACTTCAAATTTGACCCATTTTAGATCTGAATTTTCTAGAACATATATTAAATTGGGAATATCTCATCACTTGGCTGAATCTCTCAATTTTCCCATGAATTTAACAACAGAAATTGGGGTTTTTCCCCAATTCCGCGTAGTTTTTGTTACTTTTTACCATGGATGCTCTACAAACTGAAATTTGGCTACTTCGAAATAAATACCACTTGATCCGAAAAGATCTTTTAAATGACTATGGTTGAGTTATCAAGCATGTGTTGATTAACCAATTAGGAAGCTTAAATAAAGAGGAATAATTATAGAAGAAACATCACATCCATATAAACATGTATAGATCTGAAATGAAGCATAAAACAACAACAAATTTGTAACGTCCCCGGCCATCAATGTCGGGCCACGCTATGCCAGAGAACTCTTATTGTTATCTCTGCGGAATATGCTATAACATACCCAACATCCAACTGAGCTATGCCACATAAATTTTTTGAACTACATGCAATTAAAATATACACACATAGAACTCTTACAGAAGCATTATATATGAAACATAGACATACAAATACATTTGTAAGTACACATATTCACACTAAAATAATAGTAAACATATACATGCAACCTATACAGGAAACACCCATAAAAATAAACACAGTTATAACTGGACATATGATAACCCATAAAAATAAGCACGTAAATAACAATGCAACATGTAAATTTATCACACAATTGGCAGTTATATTGGTAAGAATGTCACCAACTACGTGCAAACCTTCCAGGAACCACCCATCCTTAGACCACATTGTTCATCACTCTCAACAATGAGTCACCCCCGAAATGGGACTAAACTCCACCCGGGTAAAGGGATTCCTAACCAGGCTAAAGGATCATAGACAATTGGAAAGACTTCATCTTAGGTGCCAACTCAAACTAACAACCTATAGTCCCTCATTCCCCACATGTATGTCCCACCCAGGAAGTGTGCCCCTTCTCTTCTCAACAGTCCTTCGGCTTCCCCACTTCCCTTATGGGATTCAGTAACAAGCTGGATAGGAAGTCTCAGAGCACTGTAGCTGCAGTTTAGCACCTTTAGGAAATCAATTCCCAACAATTCTCTCACCCAGATAATTTTTCATGGGCCTTGCAACCCGCCTCTTCAATATCCCATGGGTTTGGCAACCCACTTCTTCAGTCCAACTCCCAAGCTAACCAGATACACCAAAACAAAAGGCTATGGATACAGGTTCAGGTACAGTCATGAAGATATGAAAGATAGCTCAATGGGTGTGTGCATACTCATGGATGGTTGATTGGATGACTGAATGATGGAAGGAACGATGGGAAGAATGATGGAAAAGATGAGATAATGAACTAAGTCCCAGCAATATGTATGCATGTCCCCAACTTGACACTTGTGATGTTGGGAGCTACTTTGGCCCACTTGTCCCCAACTTTAGAACTTAGGATAAAATAATTATCCATACTTTATGATTTAAGAAATATTAATATAATATTCCTTTTTGGCTTAAGCTCCCTAGATTAGCCCCTTTTCCTTATCTTTTAGGCCCCTCCCTTTCCCTAACTAGTGGATTTTAGTTCCCCATCTTTTTTATCATGGTCGGTCTGCGTGCAATGATGTATTTTATATTAATCATGAGTCATATACAAAATAGGCGCACTAGCCTTTAACATCTAGGCTCTCCGGCCTAATCATCCCAAAACTGGCTCACTAGCCTATAAGACAAAACATATACACAAAGGCTCGTTGGCCTCAATATCATGCACACTTAAGTTGCTACATGCGGTATCCAAGAATGTCCACACTTCATCATTTTACTGTGCAGTACATGTGCGCACTATGCCATGAAAGGTGCATGCAAAATGATATCAAACATCTCACCAGCTTAAGTACATTTTCATTTACATTACAATTGGGTTCGACCTAGGGATATTACAAAACCATAACACCAATGTGATAACGGAGTTCGATAATCTCCCCTACGTCTCTGGGCCTTTGACTCAGTGGGTGAGGCTTTCTTATTTCTGTTCAAATCTCAATAAGTACATCACAGTAGTTCCAAAAGGTTAGAAAACTGATATGTTCTTTTTCTACCATATTTCTAGAACCCAACTGAAGAAACAACACTCAAATCGGATGACCGGAGCTCCCAGAAATGGCCCGCAAAGGTACGCTCCTCAACAGCTTCCCTGCATAAGAATGGTTTTGGCTTGGAAAATCTTTAGCATAAACCTACTCTGAATGAATTTAAATGTAATTGCTAGGGTATTGATGGATGAAATATTTCTTGAGTAAGTGGTCTCACTTTATCTTGTGGTTATTTTAATGAATGAATGTAAATGTAATTGCAGTTTTCTGCATTGGAATACTGAGAGGGGGGGGGGGTGTATGAGCACTAATACTACTTTTAACCACAATATATTATCTTCAACTCTATCAGCAGTTTATCATTTTCATTCAATATATCATCAACAGTAAAAATCAACAGTGCGTAATAAATAATCACATGAACACAATACACCAGAATTTACGTGGAAACCCAAATGAGAGAAAACCATAGAATGCTTTTCTTATATATCAAAGAATACATTCATTGGAAAAACCAACTTCCCAATTCTTTAGCTACAATGGGAAGGAGGCTATGAACCCCTATTTACAAGCTTCAACCTGAAGGAAGCTATAACTCCCTGAATTCTCTAGCTCCAACCAGAGGGAAGCTACAACCCCCTGATTCTCAGGCTCCAACTCCCTAAGTTCTCCAACACCAACTGGAAAGAGGCTACAACCCCCTTTCCTTTCCCAGAGCTAATGCCCTAAAATATAAATGTAGACCAAATTGTCAATACCACAATCACTGCCACTACCACTGCCACTATTACTTTCACTGTCATTATCACTGTCACATCAACCTGTCAACCTGTCACTGTCACTGTACCATCAACTTGTGTTAAGAACCAAACATCAATATAGCATAGAAAATCCTCAAGAAAAGTACTCAACGCCTTGAAAAAGAGATAATATCAGATAATAAGCCTCTTCGAGGGGGCATCCTCCTTTTACCCCACTTAAATGTTCAAGTACAAGATGATTCAAAA
>JZKD02S1219112.1:687728-702256 GCA_000966675.3 Picea glauca | reverse complement strand
TGCTATGGATCATACACAGGGGTTTGAAAGCTTTCGGCTGAGACCCACGAACGAATATCATTTCCCACAACATGAGATTTTCGGCGGTTTGAACTTTGATGATTACCATGATTTTCGACATTTGGCTTGTGCGAAAGCACGAGCTTTCTTTTTGTGCATTTAACCCTTTTCGGTGGTTGCTTACATTTTGAATCTACCACTTTGCTGATGAAAAACAACGTTTTCAGTAGTTAATGAGCACGCCGGGGGCTCGCCCAAACCACCGAAAGCTGTTGTTTTTCCAATCTCTTGACCAAACTAAATACCAAAGATTTTCTTGAACCATGAAAACACAAAACGAGCTTAAGCATGCGACCAATAGCTAGGATATCCTCTACAAAGTCCAACCGAAAGGACGGTTTTACTTTGGGAATTAACACCCCCTATCTTCATGCATCTACTCTTTCTCTCTGTTTCCATGCCTTTGTTCTCTCACTCCCCCTTTGACATCAATGAAAAGGGTAATTATCCTTGGGGATGCTCCCCTGTATACAATCCTCTACTTTCTCTTCATGGTGCTTCCTCATGTAATTATCTGATGTATATGAAAATCATTCAAAATATTCTTTACTTAGATTCCTCATATCTTTTATTTCTCTCCCCCTGTCTTACTGTGCTTGACGCCATGTGGATCACTGTGGGGAAGAAACTACTCCAATTTTCTATTGAAGACACTCAAAGGTATCCCTCGTAACAGGTTTGGTGAATATATATGTAATCTTCTCTTTTGTCCCAATGCACTCTAGTTTGATGTTCTTCTATGTAACATGTTCCTGTAGAAAGTGAAACTTGATTGGAATGTGCTTCATCTTGGAATGCATTACTGGATTCTTAGAGATATTTATAGCACGTGTTTTATCATAGAATATCGAAATAGACTCGCCATATTCCATTTGTATATCTTACAAGGTCTGCTTCATCTAGAGAACTTGAGTGCAACATGTTTCCACTACAATATATTCTGCTTATGTTGTGGACAAAGATACTGATGATTGTTTCTTTCTTAGCCATGATACCAAACACTCACCTAAGTAGAAATTTTCTCCACTTTTACTTCTTCTATCATCACTGTTACCTTCCCAATATGCATCTTTGTATGTGACCAAGGATAGTTCATTTCTTTTTGGATACCACAATCCAAAAACTTTTGTTGCTTTGAGATATCTAAATATTCTCTTTACTTCCATAACATGTGTTTCTTTTGATGTTGTTTGAAATATTGCAACATGTCCAACTG
This sequence comes from Picea glauca, assembly GCA_000966675.3. Taxonomy (NCBI): domain Eukaryota; kingdom Viridiplantae; phylum Streptophyta; class Pinopsida; order Pinales; family Pinaceae; genus Picea; species Picea glauca. The sequence continues at coordinate 700,980 of JZKD02S1219112.1, read as the reverse complement.
CTTACATCACATATGGTCTTGACGTTGTCACATATAATAATCTTCCAATCATCGATCTGTAGAGTCTATGATCTTCATCCTTAGATTCATCATTCTTGCTCAACTTTCAACTGGATGCATAGGAGTGCTTACGGGTTTATAGTATTCCATTCCAAATTTATTTAGAATTTCTTTGATGTACTTGGTCTAGGAGATGAAAATACCTTTATCACGTTGACATATCTATAATCCTAAAAAGAAGGTAAACTCACTGAGAAAAGACATTTTGAACTCATTTTGCATTTCTTTGGAAAACTTCTGACTCATTCTGTCATCATTGCTTCCAAAGATAATATCATCTATATAAACTTGAATTATCAATATATTGTCTCGGTCCACTTTTATGTACAGATTCTTGTCTGCACTGCCCTTCCTGAATCCTTGTTGATGTATATACTTTTCCAATCTTGAATACCATGCTTTGGGGGCATGCATGAGTCCATACAATGTTTTCTTCAACCTGCAAACACAATCTTCCTTTTTTGATAGTAGAAACCCTTCAGGTTGTTCAATGTAGTCTTCTTCTTCTAATTCTCCATTTCGAAAGGTTGATTTTACATCCATCTGATATGCCTTGATTCTATTAGAACATGCATAGGCTAAGATCAATTTGATTTCTTCCATCTTGGAAACTGGAGCAAAGGTCTCTTCAAAATCTATACCTTAAATCTGAGTGTATCCTTTGCATACTAACCTTGATTTGTTTCTGGTTACCTATTCATCCTCATTCAATTTGTTTCTAAAAACCCACTTTGTACCAATCATGTTCTTGTTCTTCAACCTCAGTTCCCATATGTCATTCTTATCTATTTGATTCAATTCTTCATCCATATCCTTGATCCAGTGTTCATCATTGTTGGCTTATTCAAAATTGCTTGGTTCAACTGTGGATAAAAGTGTTATATTCCTTTGTTATGGTGAATATATATATTATTCTTCGGGTTTCAAATCCTACATATTTATTCTCAATAATCTATTCTGGTGGATTATTTTTCTACACTCGTTGGCTAGGTGTTTTGGGAGGCATTTTCTCCTCCTCTTCCTCTTTCTCTGCTCCTGGATTCTCTTCTTCTTCTTTTGCTTCTTCTTTTACTTCTTCTTATTTCACACCTTCTTCGTCATCCTGCTCTTTTGAATCTTTGCTGCATTCTTCAGTATTTTGTTCATTTGTTTTTTAAATTGTTACATTGATTCTTTCCACTATTCTTTTGAGACTTGGACTAAATCATTTATATTATTTTCTTTTGCTTGAATACCCAACTAGTATGCCCTTCTCAACTCGAGAGTCAAATTTCCCAATTCTGCCATCTTCTCTTTTGATATAGCATTTTATTCCAAACACTTTGAAATGCTTCACATTTGTCGGTCTTCCTTTCCATAACTCGTAGGGAGTCTTATCATTTTTACTTCTTAGCATTCCTCTATTCATAATATTAATTATTGTATGTACTTCTTTTTCCCAAAAAATGTTACCCAACTTGGAATATTTCAACATGGCTCTTGTCATTTCCTATATTGTTCTATTCTTCCTTTCAAGTACTCCATTTTTCTGAGGTGTCCTAGCTATTGAGAACTATATTTTTATTCCATGTTCACCACAAAAATCCATGAATTCCTTTGATGTGAAATCTCCTCCATTGTTTGATCTCAAACACTGGATTTTCAAATCCATCTCGGTTGCAACCATCTCTTTGTATATTTTGAAGTGTTCAAATACCTCTGACTTCTTCCTAAGAAAGAAAACTTGGAGTAATTCTTGTGTAATCATCAACCAATAGCATCAAATGTTGTTCGTCATTTAATCCCTTCATTCTTGTAGGTCCACATAGGTTAGTGTGTACAATCTCCAATGGTTTTTTTCGTGGATTACTCTTTTGATTTGAACTTGGTCCTGGTTTGTTTTCCTTGTAGATAACACTCACATAGAGTATTTGTTGGATTTTAGATCTTAGGTATCTCTTTCACTTCTTCCTTTCTATTGATTTTGACAAAGTTATTAAAGTTCAAGTGACCCAATCTTCTGTACCAGAGCCAACTTTAATTTTATTTTCCTAAGAAACATCTTTCCCTTCTAATTTCATTCAAGACATATATGTTGTTCTGGTTATTCTATATGTAGCCACCAATTTGCTTGATCCTTCTTTCCTTATTTCACATTTTTTTGAGTCAAACAAAAGTTTGTGTCCTTGATCACACATTTAAATTACACTTAGAAGATTGTTCTTCATATTTTTGACCAATAGAACATGTGTTGCATTGGCATCTTTTCTTCCAACATTGGTTGTGCCTCTACCTATAATTATGGATAAGTTATCATTTCCAAATGAAATTGATCCATCTCGTTCCTTTTTAGGGGTCAGAAACATGTTCTTGTCACCTGTCATATGCTTCGAATAGTCGTTGTCAGCATACCACCCACTTTTCTTATGTTTCGCTTGTAGAGAAAGTGAGCATTATTCAGTGTTGAATTTATCATGCTTCCTTCTCCATATCCTTTGTGGTTCCTATTTGATATTCTTCTTTGGTTCCCTTTGAGGAAAAATCAGTCTACAATATTTGTCCATGTGTCCAGAGTTGTTGCACTTGTATCACTCTACTTAATTTCTTAGTGAACCAAAAATGGTGTGATTTATGTTATGTGCTTCATGTGACTTTCTAGGATGGAATTTATAGTTTCTTTTGTTATTGGCATAGGCTCTACAGTTTGCAACTTTGTGTCCAAAATTTTTACAAGAATAACATAAACCAAGAAAAATAGTTTGATACCTAGATGTAGTGGATATTCTGAATGATGTTTCTCTTTTGAAACCTTCTTCTTCTTGAGATATTGTTGACTTTTTATTTTTTGTTTTGAATATTCTAGGTGGTCCAGTTCCTCTATGATTTTCTTCTTGAGTATTTCTGTATTTCTCTTTCTTGATAGCACATCTGACGATATATGCATAGCTACTTGGTTTTGCTTCCTATTTTATCATCTTGGAGCTCGAACCTTTATCAGTATGCATCTAGTTGTATCATATCCTGGACCTGTCATATTATGGAATTTGACTGTTGATGATATCATCCAATATTTCGATGCTATTATGCATCATATCTTTCTTCTGAAGATATTTTCTTAAAGTGATAAATCAGATGGTAGGAAAATAATAGTGATAAATCAGATGGCAGGAAAACAATGAGTTCGAATTTTAAAGTTTCTTGTACTAAGTTTGATTGTTTTCTTAGTTATATGTTTCTATTTGTATTGGCTTGCTATTTTATATTGTTGAATTATATCTCTAATTCAAAAAAATAAAATCTTTTGTTTTTTTTGTGTAAAATAAATAGTTTAATAAATATCTCCTATATCACCATCAATATAAATCAATGCTATCATCTTTGAGATTCACACTTTTTTCACTATTAGAACCTTTTGATCAAATATCATAGGTAAATATATTAGAACCTTTTGAACGACCATTGATTCATAAAATTCTTCTCCTAGTCCTCTAATATTGTTCAATATTTCATCAAGTCGCAAAAAGTAGGCTGCAATTTCTTCATCTTCCTTCATCTCCAATTGCTTAAACTTAGCTCTAAGGGTTTGAAGATTAGCTCCTTTGAATTTGGCATATCCTTCATAAATATTTTGAAGTTTATCCCAAATATGATTTGTTGTCTTGTAATGCATAACTTTGACAAACACTGAATCATCCAGACTGTTCAGAATGGTTCCTTTAGCCTTTGAGTTGTTTTCATTGACTTTCTTTCCATCTTTGTCAGTTGGGGGAGTTCCTGGTTCTGCATATGTGTCTACTACTGACTACCAAAAATCAAATCCCTATGCCTTTAAAAAGTTTTTCATCCTTTTATTCCATAAGGAATAATTATGACCATCAAAGCTTGGTGCTCCAATATTAGCGTATTCCATGATCTCCTTCAAGTAGTTAAATTGTTTCTTGAAGGACCTGCTTTGATACCAATTGTTGGTGTTGGTTGTGGAGCCTGATTTTCTTCCTGATTTAGAGGTCCTTGATTTCAGTCGTGTTTATACCCCATGAAGTATTTACACCCCAGAAGTATGTACACTCTTCCAAGCGGGGGAGTGCAGAGGGGGGGTACCCCCTCTGCGGGGTCCGGGGGGTCCATCCCCCCGACTGGGGGGTCTGGGGGCAAGCGGGCCCCCAAAAAGGGTTCGGGGGCGAAGCCCCCGAAGCAAAAATTTCCTTGTAAAAGTATATTGTAATTTCATTGTAAATCTAGACCGTTCATTATAAGGTCGCAGATCTAACGGTAGAGATTATGTTAGGGTTTTTTGCCCTAGAAGGCAACCCTTTTTTATTAGGGAAATGTATTGGGGCTATGTATGAGTGTGAATATTGTATTCTGAGAGAGGAGACTGTGAGAGAAAGAAGAGGAAGTTACAGCGGGTTTTTGCTGTAGGTTGTATCCCTTCATTTGCTGGATAATAATAAAGGAAGGACCTGGCAATTTCTCTGGTGGACGTAGCCCACACTGGGTGAACCACGTAAATCCGTGTCTCTCTTTTATTGTGTGTCTTATGTTTTTTGTTTCTGCATTTGTTTTATTTTATTACTCCGCGGTCCTATTTTTCTAACAGTTGGAATACTGAGGGGGCGGTGAATCAGTATGAGCACTAATACTACTTTTAACCACAATATATTATCTTCAAATTTATCAACAAATTATCATTTGCATTCAATATACCATCAATGATATAAATCAACAATGCATAATAAACAATCACATGAACACAGTACACCCGAATTTACGTGGAAACCAAAATGGGAGAAAACCACTAAATGATTTTCTTATATATCAAAGAATACATTCATTGGAAGCACCAACTTCCCAATTCTCAAGATAAAACTGGAAGGAGGCTATGACCCCCTATTTACAGGCTCCAACCTGAAGGAATCTACAAATCCCCGAATTCTCTAGCTCCAACCAGAAGAAGGCTACAACCCCCTGATTCTCAGGATCCAATCTGAAGAAAGATCCAACTCCCTGAGTTCTATGGAACCAATCGGAAGGAGGCTACAACCACATTTCCTCATCCCTTCCTATCACCCTGAAATATAAGTGTAGACCAAACTTTCACTACCATAATCACTCTCACTACCGTTGCCACTATCACTATCACTATCACATCAACTAATGATCTATCAACCTGTCATTGTATCCAACCTGTCACTATCACTATACCATCAACCTATAATTGATAATCAAAAAGTGTTATACATGTACCATACCATGCATCAATTGTGTACCAACAAAAGTAGTATAATATGCATCAATAATGTACCATAAGATATTCCAAATGTAGATACCATAACATCAATGATGAGTATCTAAAAATGTATCCAATCAAGTACCATGTACTATAGCATCAATCATATATAAAACATGTACCATATACCATACCATCAATCATGTATAGACATGTACAACACCATCAATGAAGTTCCTCAAAGTACCAAAGCATGTCCCTCATGCATATACCACCATGTACCAAATGTATACCTCAACCATATACCAACATCTCAAATATATGTCATATATCAATCCAGATGCAAGAGTATACCTTACTCAACCATGCATCCAAGATGTTCCCCAATCAAGTTCCAATGCAAAACATGCCTCAAGCATGCACCATAAAATAACCTAGTATAACCTTCAAAACAAGTGCATAAACATATATTTATCTCTGTAGTTGACCTATTACACAGTAGTGATGACTTGTAACCTTTCCTCAAAACTCAGCAATATAGCACTAACATTTCTCCAATCATTTCTTGTTCTTGTGGGACTAAGACCTCTTGTCAATGGGGCCTCGCTTTATAGGCACTAGGAAACCCACGGTGGTACCTCAAGGGATACTAGTTGTCTAACCTGTGAGGGTCATCCATATTAGTGTTTACTCAAAAAACCTAGGTCTCCTCTGTAATCTCGAAACTCCCCCACTTCTCACTCTTCCCTACCTCAGATTTTGTCGTCGCAAACTTTCAAAAAGATCACTTACTCACAAGAATATATTCAATAGAAGGAGTTTGTGAATGTGCTCTTGAATGACTTCTTGAGGTGTATTTATAATTTTTCTAGATAACCTCTTTCCTTAATTTTAAAGATTCTTGATTTTTTTGTTATAACCACTTTACCCTTTCATTAATTGACTTGTAACCAACTAGGGGTTTCTTAACCATTTTTGGGGGCTTCTAATTTTACAAGACCATAAATCCTCAATCATGAGGAACCACGTGGTGTACCACCTATCACCGGAAACATCATGACGAGGAATATCATTCCATGAGTGGGTTACTTGTATTTAAATTGTTCTTTATGATCGTTTTCCTTCATCAAATTTGTGTTCCATAACCACACATGTGGGGCTACCAGACTTCTTCAAGGGTTGACATCAATGACAACCAATCTTTCAACACTCCAGGGATGGTTGAGAATTGTCTTGGTTTCTTCTAGAACAAACACTTATTTTCAAATCTTTTGGAATTTTACTAGCAGAGTACCTTCCCTTAAATGATCTTGAATATTTAGCAAGATACTAGGAGGCTCTTCTATGGTTTCTAGTCGACAACCCTAGATATCACCCTAGATCCACTTGCATCTCTTCAATGGAGTCCTTAATTTACCCCATATGCCAAAAAAAATATAGTAGGCACTAGTCTTCTGCCAATAGTCAATCTTAAAACTCAAAATTCAATCTTCATTTTATGTTTTAGGGATAAATTAGGGTTCGATAACAACTTTTGAACATTTTCAAGAATAAGAAAGCTATATGTCTTGGTATATGTGCATATAATGTTTCTTAACAATCATGTTTTACGATAGAATTTGTCGTGATCAATTTATAACACCCCTAATAGGGATAAACATATTGATATCTTGGGTTGTTATATGAACTTTAAATTTCAGCTTTTGTTGGTTTAATAAAACCCTTGTTTAATCTGTTATTTTATCCCTAATTTTCATTGGCTTATTACTTGTTCAAGAGATAGAATTATTGTTGTTGTAATTTGACACTTTTCATACAATTTTTTCAACAACCCTTAGTTTTTCTTAATTTCTAGTGTTTAGGGATCACCTTGCATCAAATATTGACTTGACAAACTCTCTAAAGTTTATGTAGGTTACCTCAAACCACATCTATAATTGACTTGTATTAGACAACTAAACCCTAATCTATTTGGCATATCTCATTGGTGGTATTTGGGTATATGTTTAGGAGGCCTTAGACTTGATTGTGTCTTTACTTAGGAGTTCTAAGTTCTACCAAGGAATCCTCCCTTGTGTTGGATTGAATCCTTCACTAAAAAGAGGAAATTTTTTTCCTAGCTAACAGTGGTGACACATCTTGATGTTCCACTATTCTTGGCACCTTGTGAAATATTTTCACTAAGGTGTTAGATTGTGTGGTAACATGTACCAAAGAAAATTGGAAGTGACGAGATTGTATTGATTATAGGGAATTGAATAAATCCACTTTGAAGGACCATTTCCTTCTCCCTTTCATTGATCAAGTTCTAGATACATTAACAGGTAAAAATTATTTCTCCTTTATTAATGGATTTATTTGTTACAAACATATTCAAATTTCCCTATAATATGAAGACAAGTCCACTTTCATAAGCATGTGGAAAACATATTGTTTTTTAATAATACCTTTTGGATTGTGCAATGCCCCTACTACCTTCCAAAGGGTTGTTTTAGGTATCTTCTCTAATTTGATTCATGATTGTGTTGAGGTGTACATGGATGATTTTTCTATATATGGTTATAATTTTGAAGAAGAAATGAATAACCTTGGGAAATTTCTCACAAGATGTCACAACCAAACCTTTCTCTTAGTCATCAAAAGTGTCATATGTTATTAACTAAAGGAATTTTTCTAGGCTATCATATATCTCCTATGGGTATTCAGGTAGACCCCACTAAAGTAGAGGTAATTTTGAAACTCCTAATTCCCACATCTCAGAAGTATGTTTGTAGTTTCTTAGGGCATGCAGGATACTATCATCATTTCATTCAAAATTTTACTAATATTTCATCACCTTTATTTACATTTCTTTCAAAATATAGTGTTTTTTTTATGGACTAATCAATGTTATATTACATTTGAAACCTTGAAGGAGGAACTATCTATAGCACCAGTATTAAGGGGACCAAATTGGTCCTTAACCTTCTACATCTCTATAGATATTTTTGATACATCTATTGGATTAGTACTTGGAAAAAAAGAGAAACATTGACCTTATGTTATCTACTTCATCAATAAGAATCTTACTTTCATAGAAGTAAACTATACGGTAACTGGAAAAAAAATTCTTGATGTTGTCCAAAACTTTAATAAGTTGCATCATTACATAACTAGCTATCATGTCTATGTACACAATGATATTTCATTATTCGTTATGTTATGAATAAACCAAATACCAATGGTAGAGTGACTATATGGTTATTATTGTTGTAGGAGTTTGACATCATCATCCTTGATAAACCTAAGAGAGATAATGTTGTTGTTGATTTTTTATACAGGCTCACAAATAGGGTGATGTCATTCTTGTTGTGAATGTTTTTCCTAACAAACATTTATTTTCATTATCTATTAACACAACTTGGTTTGCAAAGGTTTCCAACTATTTGGTTGTAGGAAATCTTCCACAACATCTCCTGCCAAAGGAATGAAAAAGAGCTATTAGGAAAAGTGTTGTGTACTCATGGGTTCAAGGCCAATTCTTTCATGCATGCATGTATCTTGTTATCCAACATTGTTTTTGCAAAGATGAAGTCTATGAAATCCTTAAAGCATGTCATGATGATCCTTGTGGGGGTCACTTTTCTGACAAGAGGACTGCCAAAAAAATACTCCACTTGGGATACTATTGGCCTACCATATTCATGGATGCCAAAAAGTATGTCATAAGTTATGAGATTTTTCATAGAATGGGATGACCAATTCAATGAAATGATATGATATTCTTCTGTAACCTTGGATTTTGTTAGAGCATTTCAAAAAATGGGCTCTAAATGTTTTTGGGCCAATCAACCCACAGTCTCAGAAGAAGGTATATATCTTGGTATGCACTAATTATGTGAACAAGTGGGTTGAGTCCAGGGCTCTTACAGAATCAACTAATAAAGTTGTAGTTAATTTATTATATGAATATATTTGTTTGATTTGCAGTTCCACATGAAATTATCACAGATTAAGGGACATTGTGTACATCTAAGATCATCCAATCCATCACAAAATAGTAACAAATTCAACATACAACTTCCACACCATATCATCCATAGGCCAATATATAGGTTGAAGTCACCAACAGATTTATATAAACCATTTTGACCAAGACAATTGCTCTATTAAGTTATGTACTATTGATGATAAAAAGACCCCACTCATGGCTAATGGTCATTGAATGAGGTTATATCATAAAATTATTTCCAAGGGGAAGTTTGTAGTTTGAATTGGAGGTTGTGAGTAACGTGACTATGTCACTAGAACCTACAACTTCTTGATTTATTTTCTTGGAAGAAAAATAAATCCTAGTAGTGAAAACTTGTTTTCAGGTGCTACTAGACCTTGTGATATCAGAAAACCAATTTTTATTCTGACATTTATTGGTTTAAGAAAATAACAACAACAACAACAACAACAAAAAAAAAAATAATAATAGTAATAACGATAAGGATAAACATATTCATGAGGTGTTCAAGGCTTCGACCATCTCTATTTTACTACAAAACCAAATTATGTCTTTCTACAGAACCAAGTTCTAATACAGATCTAATTTTGTTCTACAATTCCATTACATTTTTTTCATGCTACAAAACCTAGTGCTTTCTTTCTATGGAACCAAGCTATGCTACAGATCTAGTTCTATTCCATAATTCCATAGCAGTTATATCTTGCTAAAAATCCATTTTTTCTACGAAAATTCATTTCTAGAAATCCATCAAGTCCTAGCATTTTCAAATGATCCTTTCTACAGAGTATAGCTATAGAAAATTGCTACATATCTTTGTTGTAAAACCTTGTTGTAGATCCTTGTTTCATAACTTCAATGTAGATCCTTGCTACAAATGTTGCAAATTCCATAGCCATGATCACTTTTTAAGCATTAGGATCGTTTCATCTTCAATTTCAGTTTCCATGCATGGTAAGTACAATGGGTATGCAACATTTTCTATAATTTTTAGATTCAATGTTATTGTTTGGGTTGTTGACAATCTTTTATTGACACTGATTCTCTTTTCCTAGTAAAACAACTTTTTCGCATGAATTGAATTCCTTTCTGAAATGTCATATCAAATGCCATTAAATCGTGTTGTACCTCCCATCATTTCAAATATTTCTCATTACATTCCATCTCATTTCATATCCATATGACCATCCCTATCATTATGGGCAACAATTATTATCTTTCATGTGGCATGCATAACCAATATCTTGTTCTTCTCCTTTCAAATAATACCACATATACCCATGGAAAAAAACCTTCATATTTTGAAAAACATTACAACTTTTATCTCTATTAAAGCACTCTTGAACCCTACAACTCCTTTCTATCACGAGTGGGTCTAATGCGCAACATGAACTGATGAAAATAAATCTTTTAAGAGCTAAGCCAATTGATATGAATGTATTTCAAGCAATGATATCTCTAGGTTACTTTGAAAAACTCTAAGGATTTTATGCTACCTTAGCATTAGAATTCACCCAATCCTTTCGGTTTTTGACAATTGTGGTTCACAGGGTTTGCATGCATGTCACTAAAGAAACTGTTGCTCAAGATACTATTTTACCATGGACCAATGAGTGTTGGTTAATATGGAAGAATATAACCAACCTAGCTCAAATAGAATTTATGGAGGGGAATAAGACTCTATAATGCATTGGTAAGGGTGTTAGATGCAACTCACTTCCTCAACCATGGGTTGAAGTGGCCTATTTTATCCAAAAATATATTACGTATGAATGGAGATTTATATGTTATTTCTTTATCATTTTTCAGATGTTGACTCACTTAGGACACTGGTTCCATCAAAACGTTCTCTTCTTTCTTCTCTACACACTATGAAATATGGCCCAAATAGTTCAACACAACACAAAAGTCCCTACAAAGAGTTTTTTCTTGCGATGGCCTTATCAAGATTATTATTGTTGATGGCCTAACAAAGAGGGGACAAACTTGGAACACATTCATTTCCAAACAACCTACTTGAGTTGAAGAAGAAGAGTAGGAAGAAAATATTGATATCAAGGAGACAGAGCAGGATGAATTGCGGCCTAGTATCCTAGTTGTTGAGGATTATGAGGAATCCCTTACTATTCTTCCTCCTCTGAGCAAAGAAAACGCCATCTTCCTGCAAGTACTAAATTCTACAGAACCAAGCCTACATATGTTGTGGAAGCTACTATAATTGTTACATCATAAGCCGACACTAGCCCTAGTGCTATCCCAATTATGGAAGCTCCATAAGAACCTTTTGATCTAGTTGAAAAATGTCCACATGATCTAGAGCCTTTCATTTCAACTGCATAATATCCACAAGTAGCAAACCCTTTCAATTTGACTACCTAATATATACATGAAATAGATTCTTTGAGTGCAATGGATGAAGCTACGAAAGTCACTCATTCTATCAAAAGAGTCAAGAGGGTAAATATTCAATTTGGCAAGCCCTTCGTCTACCAGAAACCCTCTTTTTTTTATTTACTAAGGATGAATCAACAATTACATAGAATGAAAAAGGGTTTGTGCAAGTGATTGGTTTTTGTTAGAGGGAAATTAAGGATGTTCAATGATATGTTCAATTTGAACATTTTGATTGATTCCATTAACGAAATTGAGAAACCATCTTTCACTTCGTGTGAAGGTGGTGTTCCTCATAGCTCACCCAAAGCTACATAACTTGTACTTTTGATAGTTCCATGATTGATCTGGCTACTGAAGCAATGAATATTAATGATTCTTTAGGGAATAATGTTGCTCATTTTCCTGTATATTTACAAGAAAATTTCACCACTTCTAGGAAAGCAGCTATGAAAGGTTCCAAAGACATTGATAAATAAATAGAGAAATTACCAGTTGATAGAACAATGAAAGAAAACTTGTATTATACATAGATCTCCCTTCACAATGAGAAGATGCTTTTAGTACAAGATAAGGTGGAAAAGTGGAAGAAATTTATTGAATCTTTCTTACAAAAACATAATCAAATTATTCATAATGTGAAGGAAAAATGGGCCACATTTTACATGGAAATAAAGGAAATATGGCAAGTTTTATGGACTAACTAGAAAATAAAGTAAGACAAATAAATAGTTGGAGCAAAAGTTACAAGAAGAAAAACAATACTTGTATACTTTGACACATACAAACTTGGCTTACAGGTTCGCCTCCAATTTGTGCAATTTTCCTAAAAGAACAAATGATGTTGTTTCAAATGAGGTCACTAATTACAAGAAAACATTTTAACATTCTGAATCTTACATATATTTTGGAATATTATGTTAGCGTAAATGAAGAATATCAAAACCTTATGTGTGAACGTTATCAATATGACCTCATCCTTAGTCATGATAGAGGTTGGAATCCTAACCCTTTTGTGGGGGGTGTTCAACTCAATACCTTTATTTGTTTTCTTAGACATCAAGTGCAATGGAGTGCTACCCTTTCCAAAATAGAGCATGAAGAGGCACATGCAAATTTATGGATAAGAGGAGAAACTTTTACTCCACATTGAATACTCCAATAGCATGAAACGTTTCTAAAAAAAACTCGATTTCTCCCCCATATCCATGAAACCCAACATACAATTTTTTCATTTTGTGTTGATAGGATAGCCTACACTCAATTAGAAACTTTGGTGACCTCCCAAAGGTAATGGGACTACATGATAGTAACAAAAAACCAAAGGGAAAATTTGGGTTATCCCAACTTTAACCTATCCATACTCATATGTGTTTGTTATATCACTTGATTGAAGAAATATATCACACAATGGACTATATTATAGTTTTATTTTCCTTTGATATGGTATACATCACCAAAGTATAAATATAGTCTACTCTAGGAACAAGTAGAAGAAGAAGCACTCTGGAAATTTGTTGTTAGAAGGTGAGGTTATATTGAGTTAGGATCAATAGGTCATGGTTCTTACAACTAGAGTAATCTTCATGAAATATATTCTT
>JZKD02S1219112.1:650225-687718 GCA_000966675.3 Picea glauca | reverse complement strand
AAAAAAAATGAGTTGGCTGCCAACAGAACCTCAATTTTACCCTCTTTCACCCATCATTTTTCTTTCAGATTCCACCTTTTATTTTTCCTTATATAATATTTTACACCTTTTTGATGCCCAATTCATGGAATTAAGACTCAAGGTAATCATTCTCATAAATTTTGAAAGTTTCCTTTGATGTTTGATTAAATTGTAGATTAAGGATTTTTTGTTGTTGGGCATAATATCATTAATGTGTTGTCATTGATGTCAAACAGTGTCAAAGTATGTAGAGTTCATGTCAAATAAATCTATGCAGTATGACATTATGCAAAGATTAAATCTCAGGAGGGTTAGTGAATGAAGATCAAAAGTTGAGAAGAGATTATGCACATGAAGCTCAGATTAAAGTATGCATAGATCAAACTCAGAAGGAAGAACACATTGTAGAAATATCGTCGGGATCGATGGAAATACTGAAAAGTCAATCGATGCACACAAAAAGGTGAGACACCTCAGCAGTTGTCCAATTAATAAATTGACGGTGTTGATAGTCTCATGTACAGGAAGTGAGAAAAATATTATGTAGGTTTATATACACAACACTCTCCATAGCTTATTGACACGTAGTGAAAGGGTATGGTGGGGGATCTAGGTGATTGGACTCCTTGAGAAGCTCACCAGCTTGGACCCTGGGACGACCTGTTCGGCTCCCTACCTTTTGGCCAAAGAGATAATAATTTTCCAATTGATTACGAAGGATCTTAGTCGTTCATTGGAAATATACTTTATATATATATATATATATATATATATATATATATATACAGTGCACGTCGATCATATGGGTGACCATTGGCTTCAAGATAATTGGAGGACTAGTCAATTATCAGATCAAATCAGGATCATTGGATACGCAAGTGCCAAGTCAACGACAGGGATAGATTGCAGAGAGTGAAGGGAGAATTAAACTATACATTATTTCCAATCTCACAATTATTCTAGATCGTCAGATCTCATCTATTCAAAGATCAATGATTGTGGTTGACTCACCAACAATCACACAACTTCAATTGCAGATTTTCGGTGATGGGCTAAACCACGCGCAAGTTATTATTCCGAAATCCACATTGACCATTGGATAAAGTTAAGTGGAATGATAGGATAAGTAATGACGAAGACTGTCTGATACGAAGTCCTAAAGTAAATGAGGATCGTCCGATCTATTCAGAGCACACCAAGGTAGCAGTGGTCACCTTCGATGCTAACCACTTTGGGAGAAATGGGTTGAGAACAAGTAAGATCACCTGAGGGCTGAAGTAGAAAAGAAAATGTGAACCATCCGATATGAATAACACTTCAGGAGATATCAAGACCGTCAGATCATGTTTAGTGGAAGGACAAAGTAAGCCACAAATGTCCCGAAATAAACGTAAGTCATCTGATCTGAGGAAACATTTCGGAAGATATCCTGACCGTCAAATTAAGGAAAGTAGAAGGATAGGATAAGAATGGCCAAAGGTATGAAATCCCAAATAGATGAATTCCATATAGTCGTTGGATCCTGTTAAGGCTTTTCGGGTTAAAAAATGACCATTGAATGAAGTCAAGGTACTCGAGGTTTGCACTTCGGGGAATCTCACTTCAGGAGAACTAGGAAGTGGAGAAATCGAATTAACCAAAATCCCGAAGGCCGAAGTTCTGAATTCACTCTCAATCATCGATCTAAGATACATTTTGGGAGTTAGAACAACCGTTAGATCCAGGAGAAGAATATGTGCCACATCGAGAGATCTACGTTAGCAGACCACGTCAGCAAGGACACGTGGCATAATCAGCTAATGACAAGTGTCAATGTCCCATATGTACTTTAAGCATACATAAGCCATGAATCTAGGTGACACGTGGCAACCACTTAGGAAGTGCCACATCAACAATTTACGTCACTCCAAGAGTTTTTACTTCGGGAGTTTCACCACTAGCAAATTCCCTAAGTCCCGAAGTCCCGAAGGCAGAAGTCCCGAAGTGGACATGAGTCATCCAATATGAAGAATTCTTCGGGAGAAATCTTAACCATTGAATATTATGGACATGCATTTGTTATTTGGGAGATTTTTAAAGAGGTTGGAAGTCCCAAAGGCCGAAGTCCCGAAGTGGACATGAGTCGTCTAATATAAAGAACACTTCGGGAGCAATCTCAATTGTTGAATATTATAGACGCACATCTGTTATTCGGGAGATTTGTAAAGAGGATCGAAGTCACAAAGGACGAAGTCCAAAATTCCCAAAGTAAACGATAATCATCCATCTCATCGGGAGATTAAAATGTGACCGTTGATTTCAATAAGTGATCAAGCACTCACTTGGCCTAGCGCCTGGTCACCGCCTGTCGTCATATGGAATAAGATAAATAAATTTGAAATATAATACATCTCTTAAGTTGATAATCTCGTGGTTTTGCGTTGTCAGCCATATGAAAATGGTTTGAAGGAAGCACCTCAGCAGAACTCGATTTTTGCAGTATTTGCAGAGATTATGGTTAAGTTAAATGAAGAGGTGCAATGGTCCAAATGAAAGAAAACAATGTGTTATAAATCACACCCATTTTTAGATTATACAAATGAGAAAGAGTGGTGAGAATAAAGAGTCTCTGTAGTTCAGATAAGAAGATCAAAATGGAAGCAGAGTTCAAGAAGAAGAACTGTTGGTTCTAATGGGTCTGTCAATGTCTTATTGAAGATCAAGAACAGAAGAAGACAGAGAAGCAGTTATGCAATTATGTATTTGATATAGAATACCTTTATTAGACTACAGTAGATTCATTGAAGATTAAATGAGAGAATCTAGAGAGCAAGAGATGAAGTTTGACTACAAATAACCAGAAGACCATACAAGCAAAGGTTGTAGGAGACAAGTAGAAAGTACAACAGTTAATGATCCTAAGAAGACTTGAAGAATTGATAGTGTCTATGTGTGTTTATGAACACCTTGAATAGAGTACAATAAAAGAGTATAAGTTTTATAACCTGCATAAAGGGAGGAAGAGTGGAGCAAGGGAAAACAAGTCGAATTCAAAAATTCAAATCTGATAGGACTTGTGTTAATCGTTGCATGAATCAAATTCATTGAAGAGAAGAAGAGATTGAATTGCATTGTGAAATTAAGGGTGGTTGGGTGGTGCAGGGGCAGGTTGGAGCCTGCAGGGGAGTAGGTGCTTCCGTTTCATTTATAGCTGACTAAATAGGGGGTCGTATCCTCCTTCTAGTTGTGGTTGGTAAATAGGGTGTTGAAGCATCCTTTCAATGGTCGCTAATAAAATAGGGGGTCATAGCCTCATTACAGTTGTGGATCGTAAATAGGGTGTTGAAGCATCCTTTCAGTGGTAGCTGATAAACTAGGGTTTTGTAGCCTCCTTCCAGTTGTAGCTGGTAAATGGAGTGTGGAAGCATCCTTTCATTCATAGCTGAAGAAACTTGGGGATAGTCTCTCCATCAAGTTGTATCTTGAAAATAGTTTTGTAAAAGAACAATTTATTAATGAGAAAAGAGTTGTTGGTTTTCCCTGTTGGTTTCCATGATAAAATCTTGTGTTCATAAAGGTTGTTTGTTCATCATATATTTCTTAATTGAATAATTAATGTGTGTGCTTAATATTGTTGGAATTAAGAAGAAAAAGTAGGAAATACTGATTCACCCCCTCCCCCCCTCTCAGTATTGTTGGATATTCCATCAATTGGTATCAAAGTGGGTTCCTTTAAAGAACAGTCTAACAAACTGAAAGGAAGATCAAATTAAGCACACATGGATGGACAAAAGATTTACTTTGTGAATGGAACTCCAATACCTGGAAAAGAAGAATACATATTTTGGAGTACAAAAATGGAAATTCATTTGAAGGCATTGGGACTTGAAGTATGGAATTCAATGATCACTCATTACTTCCCACCAAACAGAGTAAGGAATTTTGCTCAAAAGAAAGCCAAGAAAAGTAACTCAATGGAAATTAATACAATCCTTGATGGATTACTTGATGATGTCAAAGGGAATATAGGTGAATGTAACTCTACAAAGGAACTTTGGGACAAGATAAGAGACCTCTACTCAGATGAGAAGTAAAATGAAGCATTTCAATCATAACAAATTCCAGTCTACAACAATTCTAGTGATGAAGATTCTTTTGAAAAATACTCAGACATTGAAGAAAAATTCAATCTTGAAGTTGATCTTGAGTGTGCTTTGGATGATATGAGAAAATATAAACAAAGGTGTAAACAACTAAAGGATCTCATGCTGGAGCAAAGGAGGAAACAAGATTCAAAGAAGAAATAACTTGAGCAAATCATAGTTGACTTTAGAATCCAATTCCAACTGGATCAAGAGAGATTGGAATCATTGGAACAATCTATTAATAAGGAGCAACAAAATTTTGAAGAGCTCAAACAACAGCGGCTAGAAAGTGAGGAAGAAAATCAAACCTTAAAAAGACAACTAATGTCCTCACAAGAGGAGATAAATAGTTCAAGACAACAAGCAGCCATTGGCATGGAAGAAGCCAATAATTTAAAATAGGATGTTGTTTGACTCAAGGATCAACCGAAGACTATTGAAAAATTCAAGAGAGGAATTGAATCCCTTGATAAAATTATCAATCTACAAATATTTCCCTCGAACAAATATGGCCTTGGATATGACCAAGTACACATGGTTAAAGGATCAATTCCTATTACTTATATTGATGTAGAAGATGGAAAATGTTGTGATGATACCTCCAAAGAAGCAACTGTGC
The DNA here is from genome assembly GCA_000966675.3 of Picea glauca. NCBI lineage: Eukaryota > Viridiplantae > Streptophyta > Pinopsida > Pinales > Pinaceae > Picea > Picea glauca. The sequence continues at coordinate 682,954 of JZKD02S1219112.1, read as the reverse complement.
AGCAAAAGGATGACAAGAATGCAAACTCATATGCTCAAAGACCTACTCATCCTCCCAACAACAGTGCATCCTATGGCTATTGTTTTTATTATGTTCACAAGGCTGCTGACTATAGAACCAAGAGACACGGGTTGAAAAAACAAGAAAACACATGTAGTTCAAGTGAAATGAAAGATCCTAACAATAAGACTGGGCTTGGGTATGTGAAGAAAGAAAGTATTATTTCCCCTACTTCCAATACTAACAAAAGGGAGTCGACAAATAAATTCATTTTCATAATATCTTCACATATGTTCATGGGTTATTGTTATTCATGTAATAACTATGGACATAAAGCTATGAATTGTAGAGCATATGGAAGGAAAAACTTAAGGGGTAAGAACTATAACCTTAAATATAACCAAACAGTAAATCAAGTTAAAGGCAGAAATTATAACTCCTTTGCACCTCTACAAGAAAGGAACCTAGAATGCTTCATATGTCATAGTTATGTACATAAATCCAGTGATTGCATATTAATGCAAGTCTCAGAAAAAACAAAGTTCATTAGAGAGAAAAATAAGATTGTTGAGAGTGCAGATGTCAAGGTGGATGATTTAAAAACAATAAGGATCAAACATCAAGAGACTATACTTGACAATGAAGATGATAATGAGTCAGTTAGTACATAAGTAGAAGTTTTGAATATTATAAAGAAGGTTGAGAACTAAAACACCCAAATCAAGTTCTCGAACAACTCCATGACCTTGAATGAGATATTGGAAAATTAGAGATCACCAAATGACAAATCTGGTTTTTTCTATAACAAGGAATAAATTATTACTCCTAATAAATATGATGCAGGTCTCTCATTTATAAAGTGAAGGCAGGTCTGACGTAGGTCCTTCATGTTCAAAGAATGAAAGAAACACTACGATGTATAGAAGATAATATCAAGGAAGACATCCAGAAGCTACTCATACACCTCAAACCTTGGATTTTAGAAATCATGAAAAAAAATAAGTTATTAAGCTCAACAACAATATAAGATGTTGGAACTCAAGAAGATAGTCAATGAGAAATGCTTCATACAATACGACAAGAAGATTAAAGAAAACATGGAATAAAAATGAAGGTGCAATAATAGAATATCTGAGAACAAAGTTCAACAAACTAGGTCATTCACATATGTGGATAGCAAAGACTGAACAAGTGAACATGAGTGAATTCAATTGTTGCAAAAATAATTGCAGTCATGTGACAAGCATAGTATAAAATTTCTCAGAAGAATTTATAGCAATGTACAGTAGAAAAGTATCATGGATAGAGATGGATACATCTGTCTATATATCGATGAGAACCAATGGATAGATCTAAGGGTCATTTGAAAAATATGAGCTACAATTGTGCAATGTTCCAGTAGGGCAGAAGTATCTACAGCAGTAGTATTATGATGTACAAAATGATATACATGACATCCAATAGAGATAACAAGAGGAGAGACCTTGACAATAAGAGATACCCTTTTTAGAAACAAAGGGGGAGAACAGTCAGAGGCAAAGAGAGAAGACTGACATGGGGAGTTATTCAGTTATGGAACCCAGAGAATGATTGTAGGGGGAGTTACCAGAGTTCAGATATTGATCAGTAGCATATAGACAGACAGATCATAGGAGGAGAAATAATTTTCCATTGATGTCAAATTGGGAGAGTAACTTCAGAGGAGAGAAGCATCATCACAGGGGGAGATTGTGTATGAAGTTGGTGTGTTGCCATCAATGACAAAGGGGGAGATTGTTGGACATAGTGTCATTAATGTGTTTTCATTGATGTCAAACAGTATAAACGTATGAAAATTTCATGTAAAATAAATATATGCAGGATGACAGTCTCTAGAGATTAAAGCTCAGGAGGGTTAGCGAATGAAGATCAGAAGTTGAGAAGAGATTACACACATGAAGATCATATTAAAGTATGCAGAGATCAAGATCAGAAGGAAGAGCACATTGTAGAAATTTCTTTGGGATCAATGGAAAGACTGAAAAGTCGATCGATGCACAGGAAAAGGTGAGAAGCCTCAACAGTCGTCCAATCAAGAAATTGACAGTGTTGATAGTCTCATGTAACCGGATTTATCCCACATTGGAAGTGCGAAAAATCTTATGTAGGTTTATATACATAGTACTCTCCATAGCTTATCGATGCGTAGTGAAAGGGTATGGTGGGGGCTCTAGGTGCTTGGAATCCTCGAGAAGCTCACCAACCTGGAGTGAGGGATGACCTGTCAGGACCCCTACCTTTTGGTCAAAGCGACAAGAATTTTTGAACTGATGACGAAGGATCTTGGTTATTCATTGGAAATATATTTTTTATATATATACAGTGCACGTCAGTCATATGGGTGACCATGGAATTAAGGATCATTGGAGTACTAGTCAATGATTAGATCAAATCAGGATCATTGAATACGCATGAGCTAGATCAACGGCATGGATAGATTGTGGAGAGAGAAGGGAGAATTAAACTATATTTTATTTCCAATCCCGCAATTATTCTAGATTGTTAGATCTCATCTATTCAAAGATCAACGACTGTGGTTGACTCACCAACAATCATACAACTTCAATTGCAGAGTTTGGGCAACAAGATAAACCACGCACAAGTTACCATTATGCAATCCACATCGACCATTGGATCAAGTTAAGTGGAAGGATAGGATAATTAATGATGAAGGTCATCCGATATGGAGTCCCGAAGTAAATGAGGACCATCTGATCTGTTCATAGCATGCCAAGGTAGCAGTGGTCAACTTTTGTGCTGACCACTTCAGGAGAAAAGGGTTGAGAACAAATAATATTGTTGGACAACACAAGTATTCCGACAGAGGATGAACACCTTCAGTAACCACTCACATAACTAGATCCAAGATCAACACACCGATGTTTTCACATGGTAAAACCCCTACGGGGAAACATCCATGGCCCCAGCCAATGCAACCACTTGGAGCAAATTATTAATGCAAAAGAAAAAGATTACAGAGATATCTTACAAGAGAATTTCTCACAATCTATCATCGACAAATGACCCTCCATTCTCTTTAAATAAAGATCATGGACCAATCGGGTGTTAAACCACGGATCAATGGCCATTATGATTAAGGATAGTATGAACCATTGTATCACTCTATGTCAGGAACATATCGTGACCATCAGATTTCCTAACTACAAATGCATACTAAAGAAAAACACTTTTACCTAACGACACATTAGACCAAATAGATCTTAACTAACTCCTAAGTGTCTAAAATATCCTAACATCCCCCCTTAAGAACAACTGGGGATAAGATTGAAGGATTTACAATGATGACACAATAGGAGAAAGGAAGGAGGCATTAGAGCCTATCCCCCCTTAATGAAAAATTCTTGAACTCCTAACATAGATCGAAGTTTGGAAAACTTCTCTTCTGTAAGAGACTTTGTGAAAATTTCTGCAACTTGATCTTCTATAGGAAAAAAGAGTACTTCAATAACTTGATCATGAATGATCTTTCTGATGAAGTGCATGTGTAACTCAATGTGTTTCCTACATTGATGTTGAACTGGGTCTTTGGCGAGCTTGATGCCACTCTGATTGTCGCAGTAAAGGCTGGTTGGATTTTGCTGCTACAATCCAAACTTTGAAAGGATCTATCGAAGCCATAAGGCTTCCTTCCTGACTTGCATTTACCGCTGCTCGATAATCTTCTTCTGCAGAAGAAAGTGCAATATCTTATTGTTTCTTATAGGCCCAAGTGACAGATCCTGAACCAAGGATAAAAACATAACCTACAATAGACTTCCTATCATCAGGGTCATCTTCCCACTCTGAATCAGTGAAACCAACAAATAAATAAGTCCCCCCTGAACTGTAATGTATCTCGAACTGAACTGTACCACGAACATAGCGAAGTATCATTTTAGCTACTTTCCAATGGATTTCATGGTGTGTTTTCATATACCGGGAAAAAAGACCAACAGCAAAGGAAAGATAAGGTTGGGTATGAGTCAAGTATAAGAGGCTACCAACTAATTGATGGTACAGGGTGGCATCAACTTCGGGAGAAGTATAGGTGGCAGTAAGCTTGACTCCAGATTGGAAGGGAGAAGCGGTTGGTTTACAATCGTCCATGTGAAAGTGATGAAGAAGGTCACAAGCATACTTAGACTGGGAAAGAAAAATTCCTTCATTGGTTTGAAAAACTTGGAGGCCAAGGAAGTAGTGAAAAAAACCTAAGTTTGTCATTGCAAACGTCTTCTTAAGGTTGGTTTTCACAAGGTTTAAAAGTTTTGAGTCACTACCAATAAGGATAAGGTCATCAACATAAAGGACAAGGATTATGAGATGGCTTCCTGCTTTCTTGGTATAGACATTAGGATCATAATGGCATGTAGATAATCTAGTGGCAATAAGAAAGTTGTCCATTTTGGCATACCAAGCTCGGGGAGATTTCTTGAGACCATAAAGAGATTTCTTAAGGTGACAAACAAGGCTACAGTCATTCTAGACATAGACATAAGGTTGTTCCATGTAGATTTCTTCTTGCAAATATTCATGCAAGAAGGAACATTTTCCATATGATGGAGGTCCCATTTATGTGAGGCAGCAAGGGCAAGAACAAGGCGGATGGAATTCATTTTGGCTACAGGGGAAAAAGTTTCATTATAGTCAATTCCTTCAACTTGGAAAAATCCTTTGGCAACTAATCGAGCCTTATGTCTTTCAACACTTCCATCTAATGCATACTTAGTTCTGTAGACCCATTTACATCTGACAAGTTTTCTTCCTTTTTGAAGAGGTACAAGATCCCAAGTATCATTTTCCATTAAAGAACGATACTCTTCATTCATTGTTGTATCCAATCTAGATGACCTGAAGCTTCTGCAAATGTCTCTGGATCATGAGTTTCTGAAACTTAAGACAAAAGAGAAGAGGCTCATTGGAACTGTGAACATCTTTGACATTGATCTGAAGGATCACCGACAATACCACCAGCTACTTCTCATGTTGAACACACCCATCTAGGAAGCGATGGAGCTGGTGTTGGTTCAGGTTCAAAGGAATCATCTGGACGAAGGTGAGCAGGCGGAGGTGGATTTTCATCCTCACTACCATCATCTAAATAAGAAACTAGAACAGAAGAAGGCACAAACATCGAAGATGGCTCACAGGTTAAAGAAGTCACAACCGTCGAATTAGGCCCGCGGAGAAAAGAAGGCACAAACGTCAAATTAGGCTCGCAGGGCAAGAGATTTTCATCAAATTTAAAAATTCTTCTAATAATAATTTCATTACAATGTGTTTGAAGAAGTTTATAACCTTTGACATCTTTAGAATAACCAACAAATATACACATCTCACTTTTAGGCTGCAATGCTTTCCTTTTCTCATAAGGAATGTGAGCCCATGCTAAACTGCCAAATACACGGAAGTGACTTACATCTGGTTTAATTTTGGTCCAAGCTTCTTCCAGTGTTATATTTTTAAGAGCCTTTGTGGGAGTGYGATTTACTATGTAATTTGCACAGTTGATGGCTTCCACCTAATACTTTAGACTTAATCCCTTAGATTGGATCATACAATTAGCCATTTATTTTAATGTGTGTTTCTTTCTCTCAGCAACACCATTATGTTGTGGTGTATATGGAATAATGTATTGCATTTGGATTCCCTATGTAGTGCAATAACTTGTAAAATTATTGTTCAAATATTCGCTTCCATTATATGTTCTTAACCTTTGAATTTGATGTCCATATTTCTTTTCTACAAGGGACTTGTCGGCCAAAAACTTTGCTCTTAAGTTTTAATAAGTAAACCCAAGTACGTCTAGAAAAGTCATCAATGAAAGTTAAGAAATACTTGCACCCAAAAAAATAAGGAGAAGAAAGTGGACCACACAAATCACTATGAACAAGATGCAAAGGGTCCAAGGCGTGCCAAGAGGCACATTTTTCAAAACTGTCCCGATGATGTTTTTTGAGAACACAACCGACACAAACACCATCTCTGCATGAAACAAGAAGAAGACGATTCACCATCTATCGATTACAAATTTCCTACCATGAGCGATAGTTTAGATGACTAAACCGCTCATGCCAAATTTTTCTCAAGTCATCGCTATGAGAAACAAAAACTGATGAAAAAGATGATGACCCAAGGTTGTCAAACTTGTACAACCTGGTAATATCATCAGCAATTCTAGTTGCAAGAACATTATTAGGATATTTTAGATCCTTTATTACAACTTGGTGAGGTGAAAACTCTACAGTTTTACCTTCACCGGAATGAGTGATATGATATACTGATAGAAGGTTACAAGAAAGACTTGGAACACATAATACATCATTGAAATGACCATTTTCTACTTGAATTGTTCCAGATCCTTCAACACTAAGAGGTCTATCATCACCAACAAATATTTTCTTGGTGTTACATTAATTTAGAGTAGAAAATATGTCTCTATCCTTAGCCATATGATAAGATGCTCCAGAATCAATAAGCCACTTATCAGAAGTAGAAGTAGAAGGTGTATTGAAGGATAAACCAGAAGTAGAAAGTGCATGTCCATGAGAAGAAGAAGAAGAAGTAGGATCAATACCGATGTTGTGCTTATTCATCGTTGCTTCTAAAGTTGCCATCTTATTGAAACATTTGGACTCATCATGACCATCTTTATCACAAAAGTTGCAATGTTTGTCAATCTTCTTATTTTTATATTTTGCTCCTTTGTCTCCATTCGGAGAAAAAGTTGTCTGAGTGGGTTTGGGACCCTTATATTGCTTCAAGTTTTTGTGGTGAGGATGTTGCTTCTTGTTATTCTTGGGTTTATCTTTCTGTTGGGCAACTAAGGCTTTGTTGGAGGTATCTGCAATGTTAATCACTCCAAGTTGTACAAGCTTATCTTCCTCTCTAATTAAAGCGGCACAAAAGGACTCAAGCATGGGTTTTTCATAATATTTCCCTAGAGCCTATCTTATGGCATAAAAGGTAGATACAAACACAAAATATGCAGTGCCTAGCTTAGAAATAATAAGATAGATGCAACGCTCTTCCTCCATTCTTATCTTACATTCTTCACATAAAATTCTTAGTGTTTTAAACCTAGATAGATAGTCTCCAAGGCAAGAAAAATCACTTGGACTCAAGGTCAGTACTTGATTTTCTAGCTGTTGTGCTCGAATAATATTGAGTTTACCAAACACAGATTCAATCTTGTCCCAAGCTTCTTCAGGGTCATCAATTTCTTGGAGGTGGTATCTTAAATCAGGAGAGATGGACATTCTGATTAGTTCACGTGCTTCATCACTCCTATTAGCTCATTTGGATTTCTTATCATCATAAGTGGGTTCTTTCTCCTTTCCCAAGGTAATCTAGTACAAGCCTTTACTTCTTAATAAATCTTCCATATGATATTTCCATTGGAAGTAGTTGGTGCTGGTAAGAAAAACATTACTTGTAGAATCCATATTAAATATGCAGATAATATGGATTTAAAAACTAAAACCGATGATATGGATGGAAAGATCTCGAAAAGTTGTGTGGTTTAAAAAATGACATTGAAAACATACTTTGTATGTGAGAGTTATGCCCTTTTAAAAAAAGGCATAAACGGTAACCAAATGACCACGTGATAGTGTAAGTTGCTTTATGAAGTGACCCACTTTTATAAAGAGAAGTGCGGATCACTTTTACAATGAAGTTACTTTATAACAGAAAAGTTGCATGCAAAATAAATAACTCTAAAATAAAGTATTAAAGCTACTTATAGTGATTCACTTTTATACTTGAAGTGAAATACACTTTACAATTTTAGCATGAACTTTTTCAAAAAAAAGTAACAAAAGAGAGACTTGAACTCAAGACCTCTTACTTAATAGGGAAACTTTTAACCAAATTATCTAGAAAAACATATTGTAATGTTCATAAGGAGTTTTGGGGGTGGTGTTGTTGTGGAAGACAACCTTGGAGAGTGTGCTAAAAAAAACCTATTTTCACACAAGAAAAAAATTCACTTCTCGATGACAACAAGGGTTAGATCTCAGTTAGCTTACCCGGAAGATGCACCTTTTCCTATCTATTTCTAATTTTCCGAGATCACACAGGGTGCGGGGAAAAGAGAATACATAGATCTAAAAGAGTAGCAACCCAAAAATAAATAATACAAAACTGAAATAAAACCAAAATACTACTTTGCAAAAATTTTAAAAATGTGTATTCAAGCATTATAGCTCTGAATATGATCGTAATGGTTGTATATTGGGAAAATGGAAACCTTTTCGAATGAAAAGAAAAGTGTTCCTGAATGCAATGCATGCTACAGATGAAATGGAATAGTCCTCGTAGCCGAAAAATGTACGAAAATGACAGAAAATGGAGATGAGGCAACTCAACTTCACAATCTCGATCTACAACAGGAGCAGGTGTTCAAACATGATTTGATACCATGTTTGAAAACACATGTATTCCAACATAGGACGAAAACCTTTAGTAACCACTCACATAACCAGATCAAATATCAACACACCGATGTTTTCACGTGGTAAAACCCCTATGGGGAAACATCCACAGTGCCAGCCAAGACGACCACTTGGAGAAGTTTATTAATGAAAAAGAAAAAGATTACAGAGAGATTTTACAAGAGATTTTCTCACAATCGATCATCGGCAAATGACCCTCCATGCTCTTTAAATAGAGATCATGGACCAATCGGGTGTTAAGACACGGATCAATGGTTGTTAAGATCGAGGAGAGTATGAACCATCAGATCACTCTATGTTGGGAACATATCATGACCATTGGATTTCCTAACTACAAATGCATATTAATGCATACTAAAGAAACACACTTTTACCTAACGACACATTAGACTAAATAGATCTTAACTAACTCCTAAGTGTCTAAAATATCCTAACAAAGATCACCTGAAGGCCGAGGTACCGAAGTAAATGTGAACCATCTGATATGAAGAACACTTCGGGAGATATCAGGACCATCAGATCATGTTTAGTGGAAGGATAGAGTAAGCCAAAAATGTCCCAAAATAAACGTAAGTCATCTGATCTGAGGAAACACTTCAGAAGATATCCTAGTCATCAGATTGATGAAAGTATAAGGATAGGATAAGCAAGGCCAAAGGCCTAAAATCCTGAATAGTTGAATTCCCGACAATCGTTGGATCATGTTAAGTATTTTCGGGTTAAAAAATGACGGTTGGATGAAGTCAAGGTACTCTAGGTTTTCACTTCATAGAATCTCACTTCGGGAGAACTAGAAAGTGGAGAAATTGAATTACCCAAAGTCCTAAAGGTCAAATTTTCGAAGTCACTCTCAGCCGTCGATTTGAGATATATTTCGGGAGTTAGGACAACTGTTAGATCCAGGAGAAGAATGTGTGCCACATCAGGAGATCTACGTTAGCAGACCACGTCAGAAAGGACACATGGTGAAATCAACTGATGACAAGTGTCAAGGTCCCATAGGTACTTTAAGCATACATAAGACATGAATCTAGGTGACACATGGCAGCCACTCAGGAAGTGTCATGTCAACAAGTGACATCAGCAAGTTACATCACTCGAGGAGTTTTTAATTCGAGAGTTTCACCACCAGCAAATGCCCTAAGTCCCGAGGTCCCGAAGGACGAAGTCCCAAAGTGGACATGAGTCGTATGATATGAAGAACACTTTGGGAGAAATCTCAATTGTTGAAGATTATGGACACAAATATTTTATTCAGGAGATTTGTAAAGAGGTTGGAAGTCTCGAAGGCCAAAGTCCTAAAGTGGACATGAGTCGTCTGATATGAAGAACGCTTCGAGAGAAATCTCAACCTTTGAAGATTATATACAGGCGTCTGTTATTCAGGAGATTTGTAAAGAGGCTAGAATTTGTAAAGGACGAAGTCCCCAATTCTTGAAGTAAATGAGAATCGTCCATCTCATCGGGAGATTAAAACATGGCCATTAATTTCGATAAGCAATCAAGCACTCGCTTGTCCTAGCGCCTATTCACTACATGTGATCATATGGAATAAGATAAATAAAGGTAAAAGATAATGCATTACTTAAGTTGATAAGCCTGTGGTTTTGCATTGTTGGTCATATGAAAATGGTTTGAAGGAAGCACCTCAGTAGAACTCAATTTCTGTAGTATTTGCAGAGATTATGGTTAAGTTAAATGAAGAGGTGTGATGGTCTAAACGAAAGGACACAATGTGTTATAACTCACACCAGTTTGAAGATTATATAAACAAGAAAGAGTGGTGAGAAGAAAGAGTCTTTTTAGTTCGGATAAGAAGATCAAAATGGAAGCAGAGTTCAAGAAGAAGGATTGTTAGTTCTAATGGGCTTGTTAATGTCTTATTCAAGATCAAGAATAGAAGAAGATAGAGAAACAATTATGCAATCTTATATTTGATATAGAAGACCTTTATTGGACTGCAGAAAATTCATTGAAGATTAAATGATAGAAGCCAAAGAGAAAGAGATGAAGTTTGACTACAGATAACCAGAACACCATACAAGTAGAGGTTGCAGCAGACAAGTAGAAAGTACAGTAGTTAATGATCCTAAGAAGACTTGAAGAATTGATAGTTTCTTTGTGTGTTTATGAACACCTTGAAAAGAGTACAGTAAAAGAGTTATATGTGTTATAACCTGCATAAAGGGAGGAAGAGTGGAGCAAGGGAAAACAAGTCGAAGTCAAAAATTCAAATCTGATAGGACTTGTGTTAATGCCTGCATGAATCAAATTCATTGAAGAGTAGAAGAGATTGAATTTCATTGTGAAATTAAGTGTTGTTGGGTGGTGCAAGGGAAATTTGGAGCCTGCAGGGGAGTAGGTGATTCCTTGTCAATTGTAGCTGACTAAATAGGGGGTCATAACCTCCTTATAGTTGTGGCTGGTAAATAGGGTGTCGAAGCATCCTTTTAGTGGTAGTTCATAAACTAGGGGGTCATAGCCTCCTTCCAGTTGTGGCTGGTAAATAGGGTGTCGAAGCATCCTTTCAGTGATAGCTGATAAACTAGGGGATCATAGCCTCCTTCCAGTTGTAGATGGTAAATGGGGTGTGGAAGCATCCCTTTATTCGTAGCTGAAGAAACTTGGGGATAGTCTCTCCATCAAGTTGTAGCTTGAAAATAGTTTTTTAAAAGAACAATTTATTAATGAGAAAAGAGTTGGTGGTTTTCCCTGTTGGGTTCCATGATAAAATCTTATGTTCATAAAGGTTTGTTGTTCATCATATATTGCTTAATTGAATAATTAATGTGTGTGTTTAATATTGTTGGAATTAAGAAGAAAAAGTAGGCAATATTGATTCACCCCCACCCCTCTCAGTATTGTTGGATATTCCATCATTTACTCTGTATTTATTTATGTTAATAATCAATCAAGTTGGAGTTGCTACAAATCATTTCTAAAAAACAGGATTATTGTTGCATAACACACTGCAGGTCCATGTTATAGATCACTATAGGTCCATGTTATGGATCACTATAGGTCATTGCTACATATAACTACATGCTTATTGTTATAGATCAAATTGCACTCTAATGTTGCAGATCTTATACTACATATCTATGTGTGGGTTGATGTTGTAGATTGGATGTTGAAGGGTATCATTTTGAATTCATGAAAGGTTATCTCAACCATGTGAATATTTGTTGCAGAAAAACTACAATTGAAGGTACGTGGTGCAAACTATAAAGTTGTTATTGAGTATATACATGCACACTGGTAGTTAGCAACTGAATTTATTCCTTCTAGCTCATATTCTATAAGATAGTTAGTTGTTCCCTATCAACTTAAGGAATTTATATTTAAATTTGTTGGAACATATTGAGAATCTTTGATTCTCAAGTGCATTCATTATAACTCGGTTTTGTAATTATGTTATAAAAATGGACATTTTTTCTTTCTTAAAGGTGGAGAAGAGAGACAATATAGAATATAGAACGTACAACATACAATAGGGTAAGTGAAGTTGTTATATGATGTATAAACTCTTTCTTTGATTGAAATATAACCCTTTGTTGAAGTTCCCACATTTGTGATTTTTAGTTAGATTTTTGTTCTACAGAGATAGGGCATGCTATGTGGGTGTGAAGTTTCTTATAGAGATTAACTTATGTGTTTTATTCATTTGAGATGAAGCATTTTTCATTACAATTGTTTCATGCTCTATAGTTCAATATCTTAACTATGTTTCTTATCTTTGTTATTTAATCTTGAATGCATACGTTGTGTGACTAAGGGATTGATCCTAACAATTGTTTGTTTCTCATTAAGTGTTCATGAATTATGTATATTAAAATATAAAGAGTGGAATAAATTATTTTGATGAATTTGTGATTGCTTTGATTTTTGGAAAATATAGAAATTAAGTAGAGTTTAGAAGTTATTGTTTACTTTCCAACATTTTCGAAATCATATACAAAGAAAGTCTCTACATTCTGCACATATAATGCACAGTATCTCGCAAGTTTATAGACCCTTGGTTTTGAATATTAAATGAACAAGTAGATTAACATCCTTGTTGGTACAACAAGGAGATTAATTCACTTATCACTCTCATTAGTATTTCACAAGTCTACATATATTTTCCCACTATCCACTTGAATTTGAATTCATTTTCCTTTTTCTTCTCCTTATTTTATGGGTGCACTAGTAATTAATTTTTAAATTAATAAAAAGTAATTTTCTTCTATTTCATGCAAATTTCTAAATGCATTTATTTTTCTAATAACTTTTAAATAAAATATTGTATTTCTCCTTTTTATGAAATTTTCAATAACCTATATGCTCACATTTTAGACTTGTGCATAGGTTATCTTCTTGGAGTGTGGTTGCTCTGCGTGAAACCCTTTGTGTTTTCATGTTGTTTGTTTTTGGGTTTAAATTATGAGCCCATGGGGAGGGGCGGCCCACCCTTTCCTAATGAGGAATTCGTTTCCTTTCAACCGCTTGTCTCTACCTCTGTAAAATCATCGAAATCACATCCCACAAAAATTGTTAAGAAACTCGATGGAATCCCAAAGGTTGTGCTACCTCCCACTACTACAAGAAAGAAAACGTTGGATTAAGCTAATAGAGGACTGATTAGAAAATTTATAGGTATTTGGCCATCACCAAAAATGGTACAATTCTGGTTGGATAAAAATTGAACGCCATTAATTAAAGGCTCTCTTGGCCATTTCTTTTGTGGAAAAGGGTTTTTTGCATTTCTCTTTGAACATAAGGAAGATAAGGATTTAATCTTTCGCAGTAGCCCATATTTTCTAAGAGCTAGAGGAATCTATCTTAATAAATGGACTCTGGAATTTATTCCAGAGAATGATATCCCTTTAGGAGTTCCTGTTTGGGTTAGACTTCCCCCTTTTTCCCTTATATTGTTAGAATGATGATTCCTTTCGAAGTATTGGGAACTCCATTGGCAAGTATATAAGTTGTGTTGAACCAGAAGAGAGGCTATATTTCTATGCAAGAATTTGTGTTGAATTTGACCTTGAGAAAGGAATCCCAAAATCGGTCATTCTCGCCCTTAATAACAGGAACACATCCAACAACATGACTATGAGAAATTACCATTCAAGTGTAAACTATGTCACGAGTATGGCCACTTCACAAGAATTTATAATAAGGCAGAGAAGAATCCATCTATTGTAGGAAGGGAGGAGCAGTGGCAGATGATTTGAAATAAAATGGGATATGGTGGAAACAAATAAAATATTATGAACCTTCTTCTTCTGGTCCCCCCTCTACTGGTTTTAAATCACCTAGAAAAGTTGCAATCAATATCACACAATCTTCTTTAGCTATAGAAAACAAGTTTGAGTCATTATCTCAGCTATAAGAAACAAAAGAGGATGAATCTCAACCCAAAAATGTGGTCAATATATCAAGCCAAGAGTAACCTTCAATCCAAATTATCCCTCCTCCACCTCGCTCAGACGTTGAAAAATAGTAATCATTTGAAGATCCTGTCACATCCCTAACTTCCAATCTGCTAAATACTCGTTGAGATGATTTATAATATTTTAAAGATGCAGAAATTACTCTCCCAAATATTAGATATAATTTAGAAACATAAATCCATGGGGATGAAGGTTTAGAAGATAAATCCTCGAAGGAAATGCTACAAAGGAAATCAGGAAGAAAACCTGTGAAATATGTGAGGGAAGAGTGGGCTCAAAAGGATATCTTATTAGGTTCTCAGAACATTCTTACCTCGATGATAGGAGGGAATTCAAGAAATAACAAGGCACAAAGTGGGGTAGTTAGGAAAAGAGGCGGTTCTTGCTCTAATCCCACTAAATAATGATTATTGTCTACTAGAATTGTAGGGGCCTAGGAAGCCTCCAAAAATTTCATGCTTCCAAAGATATTATCTTCTATGAAAATCCAATCATCCTACATCTTAAATAGACAAAAATGAAAGAAGGGGATGTATATAAAATAAGGAACAATATCTATAAAAAATGGCAAGGAAATACCAAAGGATGCACAAGGCACTTCTAGCGAGATATGTACTCTTTGGAATGAATAAGAGGTATGTTTGATCCATCATTCTTCTGAGTCCCCTCATTGGATTCAAAAAAATGTTTTTTCATATATCAAACAACTCATATTTTGTGTCATCAATGTGTACATGCCCATGAATCCTCGTGAAAAAACTGATTGTTGGAGCTCAATTTCTGAGTTGATGGAATCTTCCACTTCATAACTGTGTATTATAGTAGGAGACTTCAACCTAATTAGATATAATTCTAAAAAAAGGGGGGGAATTTTTGGCAATGATCCCTTTCATTTATCTCTTCAAAACCTTCTCATTGATTGGGATCTTTTAGACATTCCACCTCAAAGAGGTAAGATTACTTGGACAAACAAGAGAGTTAGGGAAGACCATATTTCTGCTAGATTGGAGTATTTTTTAGTCCATAGTAGTTTCCTTCATTCAAACCCCTCCATAAAATATCACATTCTACCCTCCCATATCTCATATCATAAACCCATATCACTTCATATTCAGTCCTTTCCAAACTATGGACCCCTTCCTTTTCGTTTTAATCACATTTGGATTCATAATCTAGAGGTTTTTTATTTAATCTCTCTTACCTAGAAGGCTTAGATCCCTGGAACCCCAATTTACATTTGGGAAAAAAAACTAAGTTTGGTTAAACAAACTCTCAAACAATGGGGTAAAACCCATTACATAAACCCCACTTTAGAAAAATGTCTCTTAAATTCAAATTGAATGAGTTCCAAAAATCTATTCAGGAGAAAGTCATAACTCCCAAAATCCACAAAGAAGAATTCAACCTTCAATGCCAATATCAAAAAGTGCTGAAAAAATAAGAAGAGTTATGGTGTTTAAAGTCTCGAAGTCTCTGGTTACAGGAAAGGGATAAAAATACAAAAAAAATGCACAATCAGGCTAAATCTAGCCAAAGCAATAACAATGTGTCTAAGATACCTTTGGAATATGGAACTATTGTCACTGACTTCTTAGAAATAAAAAATGCAGTCAGATCTCATTTTGAGAAACTCTACACTCTCGATAATAATGTGAACCAAGACAATCTTGATATCATGCTTGAACACATACAACCTTGATATCAAATGAGGAGACTTTGGATCTCAATAAAACTATCTAAGAAGATGAAATTTGTGATGAAGTTTGGAGTTTGGAGCCAGATAAATCTCTTGGCCTTGATGGTTTCCCCATATTCTTTTATAGAACTTTTTGAGATCTCATAAAGTATTATTTAAAATGTATGCTCCAATATTCTCAAAATTCCTTTCGACTTGGAGGCAACACCAATTACTCATTTCTTTCTCTGATACCCAAAGAAACAAACCTTGATTCTTTCTCCCGTTTTAGACCAATATACCTTTTTAATTCTTCTTATAAAATTCTGAAAATAAATTTAGCTAACCACCTCAAAAAGGTTATGCCCAAATTAATCTCCTCCAATCAAGGAGGTTTCATGCAAAACAGACAAATTGTGGACAATATAGTGTGTGTACAAGAAGCAATTCACTCAAGTGTCACCTCTAAAAATAAAGGCATGGTCATAAATATCTATATGGAAAATTCATTTGATCGTGTCCGTCACAGTTTATTTTCATGTTAATGGAAAAGCTCGGCTTTAGCACATCTTTCATCACAATGGTGGATGCTTGTATTTGGAAACCTTGGATAGATCCACTTGTAAATGGTTGTCCTACTTCATTTTTCCAAATAAGTAGAGGACTTCGTCAAGGCTACCCCTTATCCCCTCTAATATTCTTGATCATAGTTGTAACACTAATTAGGAAATTGGAATTTGAAAGAATCAGTGGGAATAGTATAGGCTTACAAATTGCATGAGGAGTGAAAAATATTAATCACTCCCAATTTGTAGATGACGCTCTTCTCCTTGGGGGAGCCTCCTCAATAATTGCCTCCATATTTAAGAATATGCTCGACTCCTTTATTGATGCAGCAGGAGGAGCAATAAACAATAATAAATGTCAAGCTTTTGGATGGAATAATCCTCTTAGAACAATGAGGTCCATAGCTCTCATTTTTCATTTCACCTTGGTGGACAATTGGACTGCTTTCACGTATTTGGGCATTCCCATCTCCATAAAATCC
Organism: Picea glauca; assembly: GCA_000966675.3. Lineage (NCBI taxonomy): Eukaryota > Viridiplantae > Streptophyta > Pinopsida > Pinales > Pinaceae > Picea > Picea glauca. The sequence goes on along the minus strand of JZKD02S1219112.1, from coordinate 666,304 downwards.
TCAAGAACTTAGATTTGGCAACATATTCTTGATCAAATCAACAAGAATTTAAGTCATTAGGGATATCAATGGCTCAATCCAGCAGGAAAGGTGACTCGTATAAAGTAAGTACTCTCTGCACTTCCAATTTATCAAAGTTCTACTCTTTTAGCTCATAAAAGCATATCCAAAAAAAATTCTATCAAGATCCATAATTTTCTTTGGAAAGGAGGGAAATCAAATAACAGAAAATTCCACTTGATAAATTGGAATCAAGTCACCAATAGTAAATCCCATGGTAGACTAGGAATAAGGGAACCAGATTTAATGAACCAAGCACTGAGAGAAAAACTTCTATGGAGACTAGTAATGGGCAAAGTGGAATGGTGGAAACAAGCTCTTTGGAATACATACTTTTATGGATCAAGGAGGAAAATTTCAACTCTTCAACCAAAATTCACCATTGGAACATCTATATTCAAACTTTTTATTTCAGCTAGCCCTCTTATCATGGAAAGATTAAAATGGATAACTAGAAATGGACGATTGATCAATCCATGGGAAGACAAAATTATGGAAAATGGGAATATTGACACATTAGTGAACTGTCTTCCTATTCAAGGATGGATAAAATATCAGGGATTTCACACATTATCAAACTTATCTACATGGGATATTGATGGTACCTAGATTAGATGGAAAGATCTCTATCTCCCTCTGCACCTCAAATAAATCTGCAATCAGTTCATCAATACCTTGCAAGGGTTTTCACCTCACAATCAAAATGATCAATATATCTGTGGTTGGGATGTTTCTCTTTACTTAGTAAAAAAAGGATATTTCACTCTCTTGGAATCCTCATATGGTCACCCTCGAGCCAGATGGTGGAATAAAGTTTGGCATAATGATGGCATTCCCAAGATCAATTTATTTTGTTAGTTACTAGTGCATAAAAAAATCCTAACAACATAAAACCTGCAAAAAGGGGGAATAAATGGACCCTCATGGTACTTTTTGTGTGAGGAAGAAGAGGAATCTATTCATAGAGATTTGGTACCATGTTCTAGGCACTTTGCATAAACGGTTATGATGGCCCGAAACCTGCTCGGATTTATTTACTAAATGGAAAAAACATTATATTGGGATTCTAAAAGGAAACATTATTCTTTCAAGATATTGGTAATCTCTTCCAAAATATATCTTCTAGCAAATTTGGCTATCTCACAATAAAAAAATCTTTGACAATGCCACAAACACACCTAGACAAGTAATTCTAAAAGTTACAGCCCTCATCTCATAATATATGAGGCAGAGAGTCCAATGACACTCAAAACCTTTGGATAGTAGGGAATATCTTTGGCTTGACTCTTTCAATCTAGTACTTAAGTCATCAATAGTCTTCAATTCCCCTTCCACTCCCCATTAGGACTTAAGATTGGACAAATCTTCTTTCTCCCTTTGGAAAGAAAATCAAACATCCTCAATTCTTTTTTTCAATGGCTCTTCAACCCTGGCGCAGTAAAAGTGGGGGAGATCATTCATAATCGCAAGGGAAGCATTGTAATTAGTTATGCATAGGGACTTGGAAAACATTCCAACAACGAAGCAAAGGCCTTTTCCTTATATGTAGGACTTAAACTAGCTCTCACTAAACAAATGAGCAATCTAGTCATGTGTGGTGATTCAATGGTGGTAATAAGATTTGAAATTAAAAATAATATAATGGGGGGGATCTATATAAAGGTATCATGTTACGAGTCTTGGACATTCTCAGAAAAATAAAAACATCGAAACTATACCACATCAAAAGAGACCACAATGAAGAAGCAGACAAAAATGAAAAAAAGAGAGAAAACTTAATCAGAGGTCAAATGGAAATTAATGGAGTCTTAGTGGCTAATCCTATCCCATGATAGGTCTAAAGCAACATGAAAAAAGTAACTACAATGGGAGTGGCATCGCGGTCTTTTCACCCCCCTTTCCATTAAATTCAAGTTATGAAAATAATACCCTAGGCATGTGTGAAATTCTATTAGTTGTGAATTTGAGAATGCAAAACTCTTCAAGTTCAATTATTTGGTCCATAAGGCTCGTCCTTGGTCACAGGTTTGAGTCAAGTGACTATCCTTCTTTAGATTCATATCTACTCTTTGAACAACGTCCATCTATTTCTAGGTACACACAAGTTATCTAGGTAAAGGTTATTGAAACTTTGTTTAGAAAGTTCTTGGACTGGGAAAGCATTAGATTTTGTAGCTGTGATATTTTTGATTTGTTGGTTTACTCTGATCCTCTTTTCAACCCCTCTCCTATTTTCTCTCCTCCCATGACCCAATTTTCCTTTTCTGGTTTTTTCATATCTAGATTCTTCAAAGCCTTCTCTATGTCTTGTTTATATTCCCCTCTCACTTCTTTTCTCAATCCCTCTATTTTCCCCCCTTTCCTTTTTATCTGACACCTTTCTCCCCTTCCCCTCGCATCGTTATACCCAATTCATCTCTCCACGAACCTTATGCTCTCTCCTGGTTTATTTTATCATCAGTTCCCAGTCCTTCTCATCCATGTGACCGCCCTAGTTTTGTCTCGGGGACTTGTCATTCCTCTGTTCTTTTATCTTGGGCCTTCCTATTATTTTTTATCCTTCAGATCTCTCACTTCAGTGTGGATTTATCATTCAAATCAAAGAAAATAGAATAGTCAGCTTGTAATTTTCAATATTAATGGATCCCTTCTAGGTTGAAGTCAAAGGGTACTTGAATCATTTTGACATAATCTTGGAAAGAATCCAGGGACAATACAATGATAATGTAGGGTGAATAAGTAATATGGAAAATATAGTGACACTTCTCCTCAACAAAACTAAAAGTATCATACAGGAAATACAAAAAACAAGAACTATGAAACAAACAATGCTAATGTTGATTCAGAAAACAAAGAAGTTAGAACATTAAGTTCGAATTCTCCAGGAACATGAAATTGAAAGACAAAGAGTTCAAGAAATAGAATCAATAGTCACAACACTTTTGAAAATATTAAACATGGTGGAACATGAATGAAATTATCTTAGAGACAAAGAAGGTGCAACACAAAGAGGATAGGAAGAAACACCCATGGAAATTGAAGACAATACACCAGTATAGCTAGAAGACAGGATGGGTAGTTAGATAATGTAGCTTCATGCAGTATTTCAAATGCTTATTTTTATTAGGAAAATATATTAGATTATATGGTAGTCTTATTGCTCGAAATTATAAGTTTATGTTTGTTCTTTATATCAGTCAAAATACAGAGTTTTTCTCTATAGTTCCCAAGACTTATTATGTAAATTTTGTCATTTTCTTTGCCTATGGTGCATCATTTTAACTAAATTCCTAATTCAATTATTGTTTAAAAAAAATCAATTTCTCACCCCATTAAATCAGCCAAGGATAATGTGCCAAGTGGAAAATAAGGACAAAGGGGTGTGGATGGCCCACGAATTCGATAAAGTAAAGTGGAGAGAGAGAAAAGAGAAGGCCAGGAATGACTAACATGGTAGGTAAGTGAAAAAGTAAAATGACATGGAAAATGTGGGATATGACATGTATGACCTTATTTCCACATCATCGGTCATCTATCATGCCATGTCAACAAGATAAAGTTATGTTAAAAAAAACTAGAACCAAAATATTATTTTAGCGATAACATGAACAAATTAAGTCAGAATTAGGTGAAATTTCAGGGGTATGTCCATAGTGAGGAGGACCATAAAAGTTCCAGTGAGAGTCATTGGTTGATTCAGCTCTAGATTTCCGGTAAAAAATAAAAAATAAAAACATTAGTTGTTTTTAAAGAACATAGTGGAACTCATTTACAAGAGCCCGATTGGGTATGAAATTTGAACAATGAGTAATAGGACTAGATGGGGTGAAACCCAGTGGAGAATTTGACCAAATTTTAAAGGGTTTGGAGTGGATATGTAGAAACAAACCAAAATCCACTATTATAGGAGACTTTATTAATTTTTAGAATCTTTAAGGGAGGAAAAGGGGCCCAAGATCATCAATCCGGAAAAATATTCTCAGTCGACATTTTATGTCCTCAACAATCCAAATAAGTTTGTCTTATTGAATTTTTTCCATTTTTTCTCCATTTGAGAGAGTCATTTTGTCTTAAAATTCAAAGTATGGAGAAAGTGAAAAAAGGACAGTTGACAATTCCATATTGATGCAGAAAATGACAATAACATTAGATCATAAATTTTAAAGTTGATGTGTACTCACCATCATAAATATTATCTATTGTCAGACAGTTGGCTTAGGTTGATGGACATTTGGTCTGAACTATTGGTTGTAATTTATTTCAACCCTTGGAGAGTGATATTGTAGATTTATGTCAACCCTTAGTGATCAAGGTAAACCCTTGGAGAACTCTGGTAGCGAATTCTGGTAGCATAAAGGCATGGGTAAGGGACCCGAGTCTATTTGAGGTATAAAGGCATGAATATTAGTGAATTTATAGGTAATACTATTCTAGATGGATAATATATGTCATGCCATTTCCGGTGATATGTGGAACGTCACATAACTCCTCACAGTTAGAGAGTTATGGCCATATGAAGTTGGAGAACCCTCATGAGTTATCTAGAAGCTCATAGAAGGTCAAAGAAGTCAATTATTATAGAAGCTCCTAGAAGAAGTGTAGTAGTCAAATTGATGGTAACTAGGATTTAATCATGGGCATAGTTGTTGCATTAAGAAAATAATTAAAAATAAATTAGTTGCAACAAGAAGTTGTGAGTTTGGTAATTATGGTAAAGTAGTTGTGATGAGAAGATTGAATAGTCAAAGTGATTGACCAAGAAATAAATTAAATAATAAATTGGTTGCAACAACAAGAAGTTAGTCAAGGGAAAAGAAGTTATGAATTGACTAATTATAGAAAAGTGAGTTGTAAAAAGCAGTTGTGAGTAAAAATAAATTATTTAAATAATAAAGTAGTCAAAGTGGTTGCAAAGAGAAATTATTTAAATAATAAAGTGGTTGCAACAAGAAGTGGTGAGTTTACTATTTATGTATAAGTCAAAGTGGTTGCAAAATAAATTAATTAAATAATAAAGTTAGTTGCAACTAGGAGTGGAGAACTTATTATTTGTGGAAAGTGGTTAAGTTAAATGGACAAAGTAGTTAAGTTAAGTGGACAAAGTGGTTAAGCGGACAAAGTGGTTAAGTGGAAAAAGTGGCTAAGTGGACAAAAGAGTTAGAAGTGGATAAGTGGTTAGAAGTGGGTTGGCCCTAAAAGAAGGAAAGTGGGTTAAGTTGGTTAGAAGGTAACCCCTTGAGGAAGCTACATGGAAGTATAAATAAGAGAGAAATGCTCTCCCATTAGCACCTATTGAATATCATTGAATATCTACTTTCTAAAAGATTATTTTGGCAGGTATTATTGATAGATTAAATTTGCGGTAGAAAAATAGTGACAGAAAAAGTGTGGCAGAAAAATTGTGGCAGTAAAATCACTGCAAAAAAAGTGCGGCAAAAAAATCTAGGTAACAAAATCATGGCAACATAATCATAGTAGTAGAACCGCGGAAGCAGCATGGCTGGGGTCTATTTATGAGAGATATGGCACATCTTGTTTGAGGTATGTTTCGTGAGCTAGGGTTTATCTCTTGAGATGGTATTGGTTGTTCAGTATTGTTGCATATATCAAATTTATTGAGGGATACAATTGGTATTTTGTTGTTGGTATTTGCAATATGGATATTGGTATTTTGTTGTTGGTATTTGGAATATGGATATTGGTATTTTGGTTGTGATGTGTTGCTAAAGTTGTTGGTTTAACTTGAGGCTACATAATAGTGAGCTTGTGGCACATGGTTTGATGTAAGGGTTTATGGTATTTGGTTTATGGATAGAGTGATGAATTGTTAGATAACTTTTGATGGTTGTATTAGTGTATGTTTTTGGTATATGGTTGAGGTACATGTTGGGTACATGGCTAAGACAAGTAGTTGAGGAGTTGGCACATACATGAGGTGTATAGTTGACGATGTTGGTACATATTGATGAGTCATAGTTGATGTGTAGTTGATGCATGATTGGTATGTACTTGGTACATGGTTGGAGGAACTTGTTAGTAGTATTGTTGACACATCTTTTATGGATGATGCATCATACTTGTCTTGGTATATTATTAGAAGCACATATTGATCTTGGTGATGATTATGAGTTGTTTTGATTGGTTGATGTACATCTTGGTGATATTGTGCATATGGTTGAGAGTTGTCTTGGTGACTGATCTTGGTGACTAGATCTTATTTGGTTGATAAGATTGATGAGACATGTTGTTGTGATAGGTTTTTTGGACATGTTTTTGTTACAGGCTATAGGTAAATGTTGATGCATGGTACATGTTGGTTCAGATTATTGGTATAGTCTGACAGTGGCAAGTTGACAGTGGCAATGGTTAATTCAATGATAGTTCCAGGTTGGACGGGGCAAGGATAGGTTCTTGTAGCCATCTTCTGGTTGTAGTCAAATAACATAGGGGGTTGTAGCCTCCTTCTAGTTGTAGCCATAAAATTGGGGATTTGGAGATTCCCTCGGGTTGTAGCCTGAAAATAAAGGGGGTCGGAGCCTCCTTCCCATTGTAGCTGGAGAATTGGAAGTTGGTGCTTCCTTGAATGTAATTCTTTACATATAAGAAAAACATTATGTGGTTTTCACCCGCATTGGGTTTCCACATAAATATTGGTGTAATGCGCATTGTGCGGATGTGTTTTTTATTTTTTATGATTCACTGATCAATGTTAATTCTTATGATACAGTAAAATATTGATTATGAACATATGAACATCGTTGAATAAGTAAAAGAGTATACTTTGTGTTTTAAAGGATTAATAATTGGTATAATTTCTCATTACTGATTCACCCCCCCTTTGGTAATCCAACATCTATACCTGATATAAAAAAATTCTTGGTTCTCCATATATTTCCTTCTACAAGTGGCAACATTTTTTATCCAGGCTAGATTTGCGCCAGTGAGAAAAGTGCACAAATTGTGTAGAAATGGTGAATTCAGAGAGCCATTACTTTCATCTCATAACTTAGATTAAGTCATGAGTACAATTGTTGGAAAGGTAATTCAGAGGGGAACATGATAAAACATCTATTTAAAAAAAATATGCATCTAGTTATTTCATAAAGTTACATGAATGGGACCTCTAGGCTTGAGTGAGAAATACAATTGTGAAATGTGGAAGACTCCCAAAGTAGATTTAATTTGGGAAAAGAATTTAAGAGGATAGATGTGCATAACAGAAGTGAATATTGAGAAAGGAAGGATACGTATACTTGATTATGGCACTTATGCAATGGTGTGGAGCACATTTGGAGGTGCAACAACATGATAGAAAGAAAAGGTTGAGTTCTTAAAAAGAAGGTAGTGTTGTTGATGAGGAGGGACACGAAAGGAGAGAGTGTTATGGAAAGGTCTATTTTATATCTTATTCCAATTTCAATCATGAATAATAAAGGAACCAAGAATTTTTTTTCTTGAAAAAGAAATAAAGAAGGAATACATAATATTTATTGTCATTAATAAGTGCAATTTAGATTACAGAAGAAGTGTTAGAAAAACAGGATCGTGGAGCAATAAAATAAAACAAATGTGAAAACAAAACACAGAAGATACACAATACAATAGAGACACAGATATACGTGGTTCACCCAGTGTGGGATACGTCCACTAGAGAAATTTCTAGGTCCTTCCTTTATTATTATCCATCAAATGAAGGGATGCAACCTACAACAAACTCGTTGTAACTTCCTCTTCTTTCTCTCACAATATCCTATCTCAGAATACAATATTTGCCATGATACATAGCTGCAATACATTTCGTTCATAAAAGAGGGTTTCCTTTTAGGGAAAAAAACCCTAACATAACTTCTACCTTCATATTTGCGACCTTATAATGAACGGTCCAAATTTACAATGAAATTACAATATACATTTACAAGGCAATTTTTCCTTCGAGGGCCTGCTTGCACCTGGACCCCGTAGAGGGGGTAACCCCCCTCTACACTCCCCCTCATGGAGGAGTGTACATTCTTTCAGGATGTAAAGTATTCATGGGGTATAAACACGGTTGAAAACAAATACCTTTGAATCAGGAAGATAATTAGGCTCCACAACCAACAATCTCCCACTTGAAGACTAATCTCAACAACTCCACTGTTGTTGTATCTGTTGGACTATGAACCTTCTTAGACCTAGAAAATTTCTCATCTTCATCTTCATTCTTGAAGACCAACTGAAATTGAGCGAGAACTCGGTTTCTCCATGGTTACTCCCTTTGTTAACATGTATGCAAGATTCTGGCTAGTGCGTATCATTTCCAACTTCAAATGTCCATCTTCCAAGATGGATCGTATGAAATGGTACCTAAGTTTTATATGCTTAGTCTTCGAATGAAAGGTAGAGCTATTTGCAATATGAATGGAACTCTCATTGTCACAATACAACCTATTATTCTCTTTCTTCTTTTCCAATTCCTCCATAAACCTCTGTAACCAAATCATCTCTTTAAATGCCTCTGTAGCAGCAACATACTCTGCCTATGTTGTTGAAAGTGAAACAACCTTTTTCAGTTTCGAAATCCAACTTATCATTGTTCCACCTACACTAAAAACATACCTTGTGATGGTGCTCCTACTATCTTTATCACTTGGCATATATGAATCAACATATCCCTGTAGAACAGTGTCTGAACCTTCAAAACATAATGCATGAGTAGCAGTACCTCTCAAATACCTGATAATCCACTTCACTACCTCCCAATGTTCTTTACCTGGATTGTTCATATACCTGCTCACAAATCCAACAGCATGTGAAATATACAGGCTTGTGAAAACCATCGCATACATCAAGCCACCAACTGTTGATGAATAAGGGACCCTGGACATGTATTCTATCTCCTCTTGTGTCTTGGGACACATTTCCTTAGTTAATTTGAAATTATTGGCCAAATGTGTACTAACTGGTTTTGCATTCTACATTCTAAACCTCTCCAACACCTTCTCTATGTACTCACCCTAAGACAATGTCAATTTTCAATTTTTTTTATCTCTTGTTATTCTCATACCAAGGATTTTCTTTGCAGCACCCAAATACTTCATTGCAAATAAATTAGATAATTTATTCTTGAGCACATTTATATCCTGCATATCATACCCTGCAACAAGCATGTCATCTACATACAATAGCAAGATAATATAGATTCCATTTTCTAGCCTTTTAAAATAAACACGATGATCAGAATGACATCTACTATAACCTTGTTCTGTCATAAACCTGTCAAAATTCAAATACCATTGCCTTGGAGCTTTCTTTAGGCCATACAATCTCTTCTTCAACCTGCATACCAAATTCTCCTTCCCTTTGACCTCATACCCCTTTGACCTCATACCCCTGTGGTTGTTGCATATAAATATCTTCCTCCAAATCCCCATGGAGAAAAGTTGTTTTTACATCTAATTGTTCAATATGAAAATCTTCTACTGCCAGAAGACTTAAAATAGTCCTAATTGAAGTAATTTTAACAACAAGAGAAAATATTTCATCAAAATCTATACCTTTATTTTGTGAAAACCCCTTTACAACAAGTCTATCATTATACTGCTTTTTTCCTCCATCTTCTTCCTTCAACTCGTAAACCCATTTATTCTGCAATGTTATTTTTCCTGTATGTAACTGAACCAAGTCCCGGGTCTTCTTATTTACCAAGGAATCCATTTCCTCTTTCATGCCTTTCTCCCACTTCTTTTTAGTGTCTACCTACATTTCTTCTTCATAACATTTTGGTTCACCAGAATCAGTCAACAATAAATAATATAATGAAGGAGAGTATTGTTCGGGGGGTATACTTAACCTGGTATATCTTCTAACAACACTTGAAGGAGTTTGAGGTTCTTATTGATCCTGTTTTTGTACATTATGATTTTCTGGTACCTTTGGAATTTCTTTTTCAGTGATCTCATCAAGCACTGTGTATTCTAGTTTTTATTTTCCCTTATTCTTTCCCTGCAACTGATCTTTGTACATGACCTTCTCATTGAATATTACATCTCTACTCCTAATGATTTTTTTTATTTTCATAATCCCATAAGCGATAACCAAAATCATTAACACTATTTCCAATAAAGTTACACTTCTTGGATTTTGCCTCAAGCTTTGTTCTATTTTCTTTATCAATATGGACAAATGATTCACAACCAAAAGTCTTCAAATAAGAATAGTTTACCTTTTTACCTATCCATGCCTCCTCTAGAATTATACCATCCAAATATCTTGAAGGTCCTATGTTTATTAAGTAAACAATAGTATCTACAACATCTACCCAGAACTTTAAGGGAAAACTAGCATGCAATCTCATACTCCTTGCATGCTCCATGATTGTCTTGTTCATCCTTTCTGACACACCATTTTCTTGTGGTGTTATTGGAAATGTCTTCTCTCTACGAATCCCATGGTATGAACAATAATCATCAAACCCCTTGCTGCAATATTCCCCTCCATTTTTTTATCTGAGACACTTCAACCTTTTTCCTATCTCATTCTCAACCAAAGCTTTCCATTTCTTAAAAGTATCAAAAACATCATATTTTTGTTGAATGCAATAAACCCAAATTTTTCTAGTTGCATCATCAATAAAAGTAACATAATAACAAGAGCCACCAAGAGATGATACCTAAGCTGGTCCCCATACATCTATATGCACAAGCTCTAACCTTTCACTCTTCTTTTCTTTTCTGACTATGAGAATTCTAACTCTTTTTTGTTTTCCATAAACACAATGCTCATAGAAATCCAAATCAATTTTTTTAACATCTGGCAACAAATTTCGTTTTTGAAGTATATGCATCCCCTTCTCACTCATGTTTCCAAGCCTATGATGCCATAGTGTTGCATCCACTCCTGTAGAAGCTAAAGATATAGAAGATTTAGTATTACCACTACATAAATACTATGTACCTACCTTCTCTCCTTTTTCTATCACCAATCATCCTTTGGTGACCTTCCACACCCTATCTGTAAATATGGATATACAACCTTCACTTTCCAACCGCCATGTTGAAATCAATTTTTTCCTTGGATATGGAACATGTATTACCTCTTTCAACAACCATTGGTTTCCATTGCTTTACTTTATTTTACATTTCCTATTCCAACAATTTTGCATGATGCATCATCACACAAATGAACCTGTCCAAAATCACCTTGAACATAATATAGAAAATGTTTCCTATGGGGTGTGGCATGAAATGAAGCCCCTGAATCTACTACCCAAGACTCAGAATATTATCTACAGAAAGAATCAAATCATCTTGTAACACATCAACTGTTCCATTTTCTTCCTTATTTGTCTCATGTTGTCCATATCTTTGTTTCTTTGGAGCTCTACAATCTTTCTTCATATGTCCTTTCTTCCCACAATTCCAACACTCTATCTTTCCAAATCTGGATTTGGATATACCCTTCCTAGAATTCCCACGGTTCCCTGGGTCCATTCCTCTATCCTTTTGTCTTCCCATTTTCTCCATGTTTAATGCATTACCTGATGTATCACCTGTTCTTTTCCATCGAATTTCCTCACTAAGGATAACACCAACAACATCATCAAATTTTAAAGTGTTTGAACCAAAGATAGAGTTACTTGGAGACATGACCAAGCTGTTCCAACTTGTTGGCAATGATCACAAGATTAGAAGAGTCCTGACCTCATCATCAAAGTCTACTTTTACAAAACTTAGTTGATTAGTAATTGTATTAAATTCATTTAAATGATATGCAACAGACCCACCTTCTGACATCCTCACATTAAATAATCTCTTCATTAGAAATACCTTTTTGTACGTCGATGGTTTTTCATATGGTTTAGCCAATGCATCCATCATCTCCTTCATTGTCTTTTATTTCGAAATATTGAAATCCATCAACGTTTCCAGGCTCAACCATATCATTCCTAGTGTCTTTCTATCAAGAACCTCCCATTCTTTGTCCTTCATGTTCGTCGGCTTCTTTCCTATTCCACCCAATGGTAGGAATAGTTCCTTTTGATATAAATAATCTTCCATATACATCTTCCATAACTGGTAGTTTTGGCCATTAATATTCTCAACCCTAAACTTTCCATATTTCGCCATTGCTCCCACTTGAACCAAGAACCCTCTTTTCCTGTGAGTTACCTTCTTCTCTGATACCAATTGTTAGAAAAATAGGATTGCGGAGAAATAATATAAAACAAATGAGGAAATAAAACACAGAAGATACATAATACAATAGAGACATGGATATATGTGGTTCACCCAATGTGGTCTATATCCACCAGAGAAATTGCCAGGTCCTTCCTTTATTATTATCCATCAAATGAAGGGATACAACCTATAGAAAACCCGTGGTAACTTCCTCTTATTTCTCTCACAGTCTCCTATCTCATAATACAATATCCGTCATGATACATTTCCCTCATAAAAGGGGGTTTCCTTCTAGGGAAAAAAACCCTAACATAACTTCTACCATCAGATCTGGGACCTTATAATGAACGGTCCATATTTACAATGAAATTACAATATACATTTACAAGGAAATTTTTCCTTCGGGGGCTTGCTTGTCCCCAGACCCCATAGAGGGGGTAACCCCCCTCTGCACTCCCCCACGTGGAGGATTGTACATTCTTACGGGGTGTAAATTATTCATGGTGTATAAACATAGCTGAAAACAAAGACCTCTGAATCAGGAAGATAATCAGGCTCCACAACCAACAAGAAGAGCTAGAGAAAAACCTGGTCATTCTAGCTAAATAATATATGTAGTAATAAATAGTGATATGTATAAGGATCCATAGGATATTATGGTTATTATATCTAAATATTCTACACTACAAGAGAATATTTGGCCTAGGTATGGAAGATACCTATATGAAGAAAAGATATGTGAGAGTTATGATCATTATAGTTGGTTATTGTTTCTAGTCAAGAAACAATGATAAGAATAAGAGGCATGGTATAAGCATGCAAGTGTAAAATGGAATCAAATGCATAAAAGGGAAAGGTATGTTTCTTAAACCCCTAAATAGAGATAAAGGAAATTAAGAGATAATAATTGTAAAGCATGTTTGCAAATAAGAAAGTGATGGATTTTGGTATGGTAGAGAAAATCTACCAAGGAAAAAGAGAACAGGGATCTCATAAGGTGAGATGTGGCTCATGGGATAGGTGAATAATGTTTGTGTGAATGTATATGAATGCTTGGAAGAGTTGCAATATAAGAACCAACAAATTATGTCTAAAGAATTTGAAGCAAGAATTCAACTTATGATATCAAAGTACATATTTGTTGTGAGAAATATTACCATGCGGACAGGCTAAGATCCTCTTTGGACCAAGACCTCTATCATTGGTCCAAATAAAAAAGTAAACAAATGGTTTTTAACGTCCCTGTATATCTAACTCAATCAATCAATGAAGAGAGAAGAAGAATGTGGCATACCTTGTTGTGATGTTTTTCCTCACTACTCCAATCCTTGGGCTTGATCTCCAAGCTCTTTAATGCAACTGAAGTCCTGCAAAGCCTAGAAAAATAAATCTTCCTCCTACTCTATATGATTATTTAAAGTATATATATCTATGAAGAGTAAAATGACAATAGACAAGAAAATGTAGAACACGTGAAATTGAAGGGAATAGGCCAAGTTAATATTAATTGGAAAGTCAAAGAAGGCACTTACAAATCATGCTTGATGATGCAGTAATATTCTCCAAGATATCCTCGTCCAACCCTTGTGTGAATCTTGAAATAAAAATGTTGATTCTTATCCCAAGATCAAAGGTTTGATACCTGAATCGTTCCCCCCTTCACCTTGGAAATACCTTCAATATATAGGCTTGAGAGGCACAACCACCATGCGAAAATGAAGAATATGGTTGAGGATATGGCTCCTTAAGTTGGGATCAGATCCTAGGATATACCCCATAGGGTAGGATTCGACCAAAAAAACCTCATCCAAGTTGGAGTTGGTGCTTAGAAAAAGGTGGAGGCTCCCCAATTTCTCTCTAACAATATTGGCGCTCCCCCAGAGTTGAACACAGACCACCATTCTATAAAGTGGAACTCCTATAACATGGAAAGGTGGCACTAGTACATGAAGTGGAACTCCCCCAGCATGGCCAGGGGGTGCCACACTTCATAAATTCCCCAAAAATGGTCGATTTTCCAAGAAAAAGATGTGTTTTTTTCCTTGAAATGATGGGTTTATTCCTCCAATATGAATTAGGGATCATGGAAAATATATTTCATGGTGTCAATGGGTTGAGACACTTAGAAAAATTAATGAAACACTAGGTAAGGTGCATATAACACTTGTGGTAGTGTCTGCAACACTTAACAAGGTGTGTATGTCACTTTGCAACACTTGCGACACTTAGGGTGAGAAAATCAAGTGTGACATTTTGGTGTGTAACAGATTCCCCCTAAAGTGTGAGGTTAGAAGAGAAATTGATGGTTGAAACACTTTACAAATTCTTCAATGCAAGAGTGTTGGAGTTGGAGAAACTTGTATAAGCTACAAATAATCATCAGTCAGTATACATATGGGTTCCATTTCTGAGGCAGGCATACCTATGCTCGAAATACGAGATAACTCAAAGCATGGTCATCGACCAATACAATGTGGATCCATGAGAATACGTACTAAGGATATGGCCACCAAAGATACAATGTGGATCCATACCTCCATGAAATGAACTAATCGCAACCATGAAAAATACACATTGGAGCTACAAAATGACAAAACATAGCCACGAATCAATACAATGTGGATCTATGTGATAGTATATATATCAGTAAGATTTCCAGCATGGTGATTGTACTGAAATATTTTACATTCTCAAATGATTTCCATCACAACCTATGCAAAGCAGGTAATAGAGTGAGCTCTCAACCCAGGGTCTTCGTCTCAATACTAAAATTGTACAAATATGGTCATGTGAATAAATTATTTGATGTCAAACATGGTAGAAACCACTTGATTACCAGTCATCGAGGTAAATTGTTAATAAGTGTGAGGGAAATCACCAATCATGAAAATGATTCCCAAGGTACCTTTAGTACATTCCAGTGAATGTGAATAAATGAGTTGAATTCGAACACTCGTGAAATCATTCGATCAGAGGTCAATGATGTAAACCTACTGCTGAAAGCAAGGAGGCCTTCCATTGAGGTATGCAGGTCCCAAGGTACTAACTATTTTCTAAGTCTAATTCCTGGATAATGTGACAAAGTCGATAGGAACAGACTCATTGAAGGAATCCCATGATGTATCCCCCATCCTCGACATGAAACTAACATAGGAAACTGATGTGAGATGGTGGATCGAATGAGTATGGACTAACACAAGAAATGGAAACACCTAATAATGTTGATGTATGCTTTGAACTGAAAATTCCCTTGAACATGATGAGGCACAACAAGTGACTTGGAAGCATTGACTCGACGAGTACCAAGAACTTAATGTGATGTAAATAAGAGCACTCTTCGAATAGAAAAAAAAAAGTATAATGACACATGGAATTGGTATGACTCAAAGACAAGCAGATTACCCAACTATAAGATGAGACGCACACAGGTGCCATGTTCAAGGGTGACAATAGCTGCCATAAAGGATTCCAAAAAACTTGACCCACTTCCTTCAATTTTTCCCCATTCCAGATAGATGAGTACCTATTTATTTTTTAATGATATTAAGGAGGATAATAGATGCTTGATATAGCTCATCCTTTGGATGAGTCCCTTGACATATGTTTAACGAACCTAAGGATGGAGGGGTTTAGTCATGTATGGGTCCTAGAAATTGGACTCTAGGTCCTTCGATGCATAGTTTTATGAGCCCAAAGAAGGTAAACTTGGTCATTTTTCACATTTAGAGAATCTGAAAAGAACTTAAATATGACTCCATGGATGAATTTTTAGTAAATTTAGTCTCTCGAAGCCCGAAAAAAGTGTTAGAATATAGAAGATGGTGTGCTCATTTTACCATTGACGATACCCTCGTCACCCAACCA
>JZKD02S1219112.1:631852-647029 GCA_000966675.3 Picea glauca | reverse complement strand
TGGGAAGACCATTGAGTACTATGTTCACCAATTCCTTTTCTAAAGTGATCTCTTCAATAGCTTGTAGTTGATCTCTTAACTGGGAGATCTTTACAAAGTATGATGTTATGTTGTCATCTTCATTCATCTTCATGTTACGGAGCTCATTCTTTAGACTCATAACTTGTCCAATGTTTCTAACTGAGAAGAGATTAGTTAGGGCATCATACATATTCTTCGATGAGTCAAGATGGGAGATGAAGGGTATCAAGTGGTCTTTTATGGAATCCACTATGATACTCATGGCATTGATGTCAACGTCTTTGAACTTCTCCATAGCTGCAACGTTCTGCGGTTCCTTCTCTTCTCCTTCTGTAAACTCTGGCTTCACGATCTTTCCTTTCACAATGTCCAACACTTTATTCTTGGCAAGGATGAGGTCAATCCTTGTCTTCCACGCTCTAACGTTAGAATCTCCATCTAACTTTTTCTCAGACTTCATAGAGTTCATCATGGCTTGCTTGACTTGGTCAAACCCTAGATTTGACCAGAAATCCAAACTTCACATCTTGGCCTACTGAGAGTACCAGGAGATGTGCTGAGCTAGGGCACATTGATCTATCTGGATATTAGGTCAATATCGTCACTTAAGGTTCCTCGACAAGAGGTTTAGGGTTTCTGCAATTGCTTTTGCTGGTAACCCTAGCTGCAGTGCTTTTGGAAGTTGCTCCTGCTAGTAACCCTAGCGACAGTTCCTCAACGAGCTCAATGTCTAGCGGTTATGTTTCCTTCCAGCATTTTAGGCTGAATGAAGGGGTGTGGGCCCATAACCTGTTAGAATATAGAAGATGGTGTGCTTGTTTTACCATTGACGATACCCTCGTCACCCAACCACAGGCTGAAGCCTCCCTCCAAGCACCTTAACCTTGACCTGAGAATTCCTCCGGAAGCAAACCTTAGGCTAGATAGCCAAACAAGGAGTAGCGCATCAATCCCCAAGGATAGCGCATCACAAAAATTTGATCAGATAGTCCAAACCCTAGCCAAGAGATATTCAAGCCAATACTGAAACTAGTTGTTGCTGCACCTGCACCTGCAACCCTCCTCCAAACCTGCGCACCAACTGCAACTGTAGTGCGCACCAACTGGGAAAACTGCAGTCCTGAGATGTGACAAATGAGAACTGGCGCCCTGTATTTATACTGGTTCTGCCAGATTTTTTGGGGCCGACTTCTCCTTCTGGATAGTATCTGTTCAATATATTATTATTATTTCTGGCCGACTTCTTCTCTTGGAGGCTAATAGTCTAATATAAATTATCTTCTTGAGCCGACAAGGCTTCTAGGGTTATTAGTCAATTCATTAGGGTTTCTCTTACTTCCCGGAGTCTTCTATTCTCATCAGGTTCACATGTGGGGGTAAATACCTGCCGCAGCTACCATAATATTAACAAAAAGTGTAAAATAATATAGGGGATAATTATTCTAATCATGCTTGACTAGAGTATTCATTTTTTGTAATTAGTCTCACGTGGATGAAAAAGAGATAAAATACCACTTGAAAGATGACCTTTCAAACCTTTAAACGAGTGTGAAAGGAAGCAAGATCACTCGACATTTTTTTCATGTTTAGAGATTTTGAAAAATGCTTAAAGGAGACTCCAAAGAGTTCCTTTTTTGTATAGCTTTTACGAGTCTAAAAAAGAGATAAAAGTGTACTCCATAACATATTCTCATGTTTTAACAATCATGAGAAAGAATAAATATTGAGCTTAGTAACCTATTCTCATGTATTTACAAGCACAAGAAAGAACAAAGACTAAGCTTGTTCTAGAAAAGACTACTACATTAAGATGGGAACGACCCCTAGGCGAGGATCACTCCTAGTAGTGTGTTTCTCTAGAGGTACTTTCCCCCTAGCTTGCATGATAGAAGCTAGTGGTTTCTCTCCAGCATGATTTCTAGAGGCTAGAGACATGCCCCCCAAGCATCATTTCCTCTATCGGCTCTTCTTCTTTCCTCATTTAGGCGTATGGTTACTAATAGGAATATTTTCACTAGGCAAAAGAAAATAAGGTTCAATTATTCAATCTAGAGTGAGACTTGATTCAATTGGAGGGGATTGTATTTCATTTTTTAATGAGCTTGGCAGAGAAAATGAACTATGCTCGTAAGTGTCCATTTCATTTTTTAACGAGATTGACACAAGAAAAGAACTATGCTCGTTAAGACCAAGTACTACCAAAGGATCAGATGATTCAAGGGATTATCGCACCTGAGTTGAAATCATGTTTAACGTGGAAACCTATGTGGTGGTAGGATAGGGAAAAGGAAAAACCCCCAAGAGTGAGGAATCCTTAAGAAGACCTACTCCTACACTCTCAAAACTATGTTGTCCTGAGAAAAGGGACATTATTCGTTGCAGAATTGTGGATTTCTAGAGTTGTATAGTCAAGTTGGTCAACAATGATAATATTTCCTTGATGGGGAAATCGTAAAATATGAAACACCCAAGATGCGACAGAATTCATCGCATAGAACCAACTACGACCAAGTAAAAAATTATAATCCAGGGGCGCATCAACCACTTTGATATCAATCGAAACAGTCTTACCCTTCAATGTCACAACGAAAGATTGCAAGATTATGTGAAGTTGGAAACCATCTCCATCAAATGATTTCAAGGTGGTGGGAGATGGGGTAAGTTTAGGAGAACCAAGGGATTTCCAACAAGACAAAGACATGACATAGGTGGAGGCTCCCTCATCCAAAACAGTGCGATGAATTTTCTTTCCACCAACCAAAATTTGAATTTGGAATGCCAAGTGGTGGGAGATCCTCTCCATTGAGTAATCCAGATTAAACGTAATCAGATTTGATTCCTTTGGATCCATAGCTCCAATGGTTGAAAACAAGGTTCTATGTTGACTTGGACAATTCTATAGAACTTCGAGGGTTGACATAACACAAGGGGCTTATGCCAAATCTTCAACGATGTTGTAGTTTTGGGCAGGGCAGGAATTTGGATTAAATGTCACTCTTTGATTTACACTCTTGGGAGGGCGCAATGATGCATCAGAAATTGGATTCTCAATCTGAAGAGGATTGGAAGATGGATGAGAAGTGGATTTGGATGGTTGATCGATATCATTTCCTTTAGTCTGATCACCAAGAGGAGTGTCATAAGTATTTTCTCGAGTCATTACATTAACCATATTAAACATGTACATCTCAAAGGCTCTCATGGAAGCATCCCCATGGTGGGAATGACCTACGTCACTCCCTTCTAGAGGGGAGGGGTTTTGTGAAACCAAATTTTGTTACTGAATTGGTTGGGAGGTACCCTTCATAAATTTAGAAAAATCCTCATAATGAGGGAAATATTTCATGTATTAGTCTTCCTCATAGATCATGCAAGGAAACATAGACTTCCTAGTCAGTTGAGTATCAACACTCTCTGTAGTATCATGTTGGTTAGAATATTTCTTGGATTTACCCTTTTTTTCTTATTACCTATTGGTTGTTGAGATGAATTGGATTGGACCGCATTCACCTCATAGGTTTGAGAAGGAGTGGAAGTATTGTTGGTGTTTGAAATGGAACCTAGTTCTGGAGAAGGTCTTGTCGGATCACTTGATAGGTGAGGAGAATTAGGGATCAAATCGTAAAGTGTGTTGGACTGGGAATATACAAAGTCCAAATATTTTGCATGGTTGATATCCTTCTCCTCAATAACTAAATTTCCCATAGCAACATCGTGAGCGATGGGAAACAAGAGTGGCTTTGTAAACCAATCAGCGAGGAGTTGGTCTAGAATTGGAGCTTTAATAAACCATCTACATCACATCCACTCATGAATGTGATCATATATGTGCATGGAAGAGGATTTCCAGAGCGAGGTAAAAAGTTTGGTATCAGTCTCATACCATATAGGCAACCAGAAATGCATAAGGAAAGCCATGGAAAGAGAATTAAAGTCGACAAAGGAATTACATGGAAGCTCAATATACCATTTGGTTGCGACACCTGTAAGTGTTATCTAAAAAAGCCTCAGATGAATGGAATCATCCATCAAAGAGTTGGAAGAACACCATAAATGGAAATTCATAACATGATTGTTAGGATCTTCCCTAGGTTTTCCATCGAATTTTGGGATGTCAAGCGATAACTTGGAAGGGATGGCAGGCCAAAACAAGGCATGTTGAATGGAATCATTTGTCAAACATGACATATATGGCATATCTAACGTATCCAAGAATGGAAGTTTCTGGTTAGCTTGTGGATATTGGTGATATTTATATGGCATGGAAACACTAGTAGGACCAAATCCAGGTTGCGGCGAGATGGAAAAACTAAATGGTCCTCCCATATATGATGGTTTCTCAGGTTGTTCACCCATGTAAGGTGGTTGTCCTAGTTTTTCACCCATGTATTTTGATGGACCTCCTACATAGTAATATTGACCTTATGGTCCCCCCATGTATAGTGATTGAAGGGACTGTTGCATTGGAATCATGGGGTTTACGGATTGATAGGGCAAAGTTCCTAGGGGAGGAATGCCCATCAAATTCGGTTGACCACACAAAGGGTTAGAAACTCTTGGAAATGGTTGTCCAAGATAGATTCCAATGGTAGTAGGGATAGAAGGCCTTGCAGAAGAAAATTTCCCCTAGGCTTGTTGATGTTGCAACCATGTAGGCTTCCCCCTAGTAAAACTTTCACTGCAACTGAAGGTTTACCCCCAGCTAAAGGTTGGCCTCCCATTGAAGATTGAACTCCAATGTAGGGTGTATTCATATGTGATGGTTGAGATGGAGGTTTATTAGCTTGTGTGACCTTGGTTGTGTGAATGACTTGAATTCTGGCCATTTTACCGATGGAATGACCAAGTAAAGCACTTGGTGTGTGCATGTGTGGAAATAGTGAAGCGGGAATATTACCTGACCCATGTGTGAAAGGAGATGTATTCATAAATGATTGAGTTGAGGTTACCTGGGTCACCGATGTTTTCGGTAAATATGAAGAACCAACCATATAAACTATATGAGTTTTGGAAAAAGATAAATTCCCAAGTCCTTCGGGAAAACAAAAATAGGATGGGTTCATGCCAAAATATTGTAAAGTGGTTGAACCGGGAAGTAATTTAAAAGAATAATAAGAATCAAAATATCTTATGGATGGTGGATCAGTGAGTAGTTAGTTTAGTGGATCAGTAAAAAGAGGATTCAAGTGAGATGCAAGGCTTTAATCGAAGCTTGTGACCAGTTCTCCAATCTGTTGGCCACTTCCAGGAGCTACGCTCCTAGTTTTAGAAGGTTTGTCTTAGATCATTACTTCATAAGAAACATTGTGTTGAGGTTCCTGAGCATCAGGTTCCATACCTTTTATATTGTGAAATATTCTATCCTAAGGCTGACTATGAAATTCAAAGAAACACACTCCTAAGAAAAATAAAATAAATCAACCAAGCAACAACAGATTTAAGGATATTTCGAAGACAAGATATCAAGTTGCCAGTGACGAAGTGAGAAGTAGTTACCCCAACCTCTGTGTAATATCCCTTCTTGGTGCAAGAAACCCTAGCTTTTGCAGGATCACCCTCTGAGGGTACTGAGAGTGTGATACAATGTATTCCTCCAGGACTGTAGAAATCCCCCCATAGTCACCTTTTTAGATACCTAGGAAAGGCCACTAAGGATACCAACTCTCAATCAACCTTCGGGAAGGTATAGTCGATAGTCAAGATCGAACATATGGACATGATATCAAAGTTTGAAATTATTCCATAGGATTGAGGTCAAGTGGACCAATAGACTCCAGAGGACCTTGAATGGATTCATAGTTCACTAAGTACCAACACCAAATGAGTCAGTGACACTTCAGGAAGAACCCTCGTATACGATATTTGCACTACGATCTGTCAAGCTTTGGAGGGGTGATCTCCACTACTCTTCCGCATGAGACCTTGTGTTTATCCCCTGTGTGAGAGGCGGTTCCCGAGTATTCTTATACGAAAGTCATATGTGTTCACTCTTTAGTTCTCTACAGTTTGTTTAGTTGTCTTGGACAAATTACTCACTTTTCCTAGTCCAAAGACCTGAATCTTGTGTTATTGTTAGTGTGCTAAACCCAAAAAATGTTCTGATTGATTTTATTAGTGCGTGATTTATTTTAATGTCTTTTTACTCAATAGGTTCAGGAAGATGAAACTGATGATGTGATTGAGACTCGACTTCAATAGAATGAAAGAGAATGAGATGCAATTTCTTCATTTTAATGAATTCTATATACGTGAACGAGAAGAGTTGTATTCTTCTTAACACAAGCAAGCACTCAAAACAATGCAACTTTCAATTTCTAGGATCAAGATGATGACAAACTACCAAGCAATGTTTCCAAAAATGGAAATGCACATGAACAAACTAGCTCTTTTTCCAAACGTGTACTAAAATAAATTTCCTAGAGAATGCAAAAAATTTCTTCGTTTGATTATGAATGCAATGAGATATGCAAACTTTTTTATTCTTAACTTTCAAATGGAATGAAAGAGATCTATGTTTGACACAAATAAATATGAGGAAAAAAATAATTCAAACAAAGCACACTCAAAAATGATGAGAACTTAAAGAAAACAAATGTGAGATGACTTGTTCAATCAAGGACTCAAAGATGCAAAGGAGAAAGAAGACAAGCACTCATGAAAATCCTCAAAAATGAGAAGCAAGAAACAACATTCAAGACTGGGTTGTGGTAAACAAGAGATTCCTAATCGTCATAAAGTGAGATGTTTCATTGAAGACAAAAAGGGCTCAAAACCAAACAACCTTTGCAAAATTTAGTTGATGAACACTCCTATAAAATCAAGCAATATGAAATCTTTGCGATACGAATATTGGAAAACTAAAAGGTAGGATCTACCAAGGGATCTAGTTAACCCAAGGGGATCACACCTAGGATAAATTTGCAAAATCAAAGAAAGAAATGAAATGAGCAATAAATGTCAAATTCTCAAGCAAATAGAGTCACAAATAGATCAGGAGACTTTGGGTTAAATGCCTCTCAAAAGAAGACTAAGTTGAATCAAGAAGAAACTCAAAAAACCACCTAAAAGAGAATATTGACACCCCTATAACCAAAGGAAAATAGCACCATGGATCCCTCTAGGAGGCTTAGGGGACCACCAGTCATCTAATGGCACCCTGGTATACACTGCAGGGGAGTGTCAGTTTCTAGAAAATTCTAAAAATGGCTTCCACAAGCTCAGGCTCACAAAAGACTCAATCAATGACTAAGTAAACTTTTGAATGAGGAGTAGGGAAGGGGAAATAGATAAGAAACAAGATTCAAACAAGCAATATTTAATCACAAGCAAAGGATTCAAGATGAAAAAGAGGAAAAACTAGTTAAAGTTCTTCCCCAACAGAGTGACCATTATTCTGTTGTGAGAAATCTTACCCTACAGACAGGCTAAGCTCTCCTTTGGACCAATACCCCTATCTTTGGTCCAAAGGAAGAATTAAACAAATGGTTGTTAACTTCCCTTTATATCTAACTCAATCAATCAGGCAAGAGAGAAGAAGAATGTGGTGTACCTTGTTACGATGTTTTTCCTCGCTGCACCAATCCTTGGTCTTGATCTCCAAGCTCCTTGACGCAACTAAAGTCTTTCAAATACTATAAAAGGAACTCTTCCTCATAATATATATGATTAGGTAAACCATATCTATATATGAAGACTGAAACAATAATAGACAAGCAAATGTAGAACACATGAACTTGAAGGGAACAAGACAAGTTAATATTAATTGGAAATCCAAAGAAGACACTTACAAAGAATGATTGATGATGAAACAATATTCTGAAATATCTCTTTGCCCAACCCTTGCATGAATATTGAATTCAAAATTATGATGCTTCTCTCGATATCAAAGGTTTGATACCTGAATTGATCCCCCCTTTACTTTGGAAATACATTCGATATATAGGCTTGAGAGGCACAACCACCATGAGAAAATAAAGGATATGGTTGAGGATATGGATCCTTAAGTTGGAATTATATACTAGGATAGATCCAATAGGGTAGGATTCTACCACAACAACCTCATCCAAGTCGGAGCTGGCCCTTAGGAAAATGTGGAGGATCCCCAATTTCTCTCTAACAAAACTAGCGCTCCCCCAGAGTTTAACACATGGAACCATTCTATAAAGTGGCACTCCTATAACATGGAAAGGGGGCACCAATCCATGAAATGGCACTCCCCCGACATGGCCGGGGGGTGCCACCCTTCATAAATGCCCCAAAAATGGTTGATTTTCCAAGAAAAAGGTGTGTTTTTGGCCTTGAAATGATGGGTTTCTTCCTCCAATAAGACCTAGGGGTCATGGAAAATGTATTTCATGGTGTAAAGGGGTTGTGACACTTATAAAAATTAATGCAACACTAGGTAATGTGCATACGACACTTGCGACACTTAACAAGGTGCATACGTCACTTTGCGACACTTGTGACACTTATGGTGTGAAACTCAAGTGTGAAATTTTGGTGTGTAACAAAAATAGAAGCATGGTACAAAGTGTAAAGAATTAAGTGGAAGAAATATTCAAGTTTCATTCACTTTAAAGGTGCCACTCGAAGAATAAATCATTCCATTGTGTGCATATTAGTTTGGTTGGACATAATTGGACTTCAAAACTAATTACTCAATTAAATGAATGAGGATTTCAGAATTGAAAAAAGTCTATGGACAACTATAGATCAGGACAACAAATGTCATAACGTGAATGCGTAATCTAGTTGGAAGATATTACAACACTAAGGGAATGAATGCAATGCTAAATGAGAGTGATTGATGAGAGATGAAGGTACAGAATGTCCATTGTATTCCAAGTGTAAAAATGGATGACAAAACAAAAAAGAACATAAGAAGCATAGTGATTTCCAAAAGATAAATGTTAAGATAACATATGAGAAGTAAAGTATATCTATACTTAGTATTGTTTGCAACAGAGAAAATAATTTGAAGAGAGACTGATGCAGGAGCATCGGTCCATCTCAGCATGCACCAGCTAGATTTCATGCATGGTGCGCATTCAAGGAAGGAGAGGCGACGTCCTCTCACTTTTGCCTCGAGAATCCAAGACAAGATCTTGGCATTTATTGAAGACAAGATGGAAGGAGAAAAATCGTTCTTTCACACAAGCTGGAGGTAAGGTCGCCATTAATTCGCTGACGACGGAATGGATCTGCATCCGATTTGGAGCAGAATTCCCATCATTGTAATTTGGCCTTTCAATAAGCATTAGGGATGGTGATTTGACACCATTAGTTAGATTGTGAGGGAAGCTCATAGAGCCCCTTTTGTATAAATCTTTGTATTGTAGAAAAAGTAGTAGGAGGCGGGGTTAGACAAGTCATAAAAGTTTGTTAGAGAGGATAGACAAGTCGGGTTGTAAGGAGAGTTACAGAGAGCCGAGACTCAGTTGTATCTCAAACTCCACCATTGTAAATTGGCATTCCACCATTAATAAAAAATGACAGTTTTTCCTGTTTTACATTTATGTTCAATGGATGTTGTGTTATGAATGTCATTTTCATGCTTGTGAATTGTAGATGGATGTTAGAAATCATCTGCAGGGATAGTGATATAGTTTCCTATCTGAGAGTGTGTTAAGTTAAGCCTAGTTCTCTAGGCTAAGTGCAAGGAGTGCACGATAGAGAGAGGAGACTTTGTAAGCCAATGCAAGGGGTGCATGTCTGAACTCAGTGGAGTCAGAAGAGAAGATGCTAGGAGGGAACACTAGATTTATTTACAGACACGGGGAGAAATTTCAAGGTGGTTAAGTCCCTTGAATATCAATACTATGTGGAGAGAGGCACAGCACAGATTTATTGAACACTTTGGAATACTCTACCAGGAGGGCATCAAGCTTGCGTTAGTGTACCTAGGAACTAGATGGTTGAAGGTGTAGAAGAATCCTAGAGTTGTTGAACATTCTAGTGAAGGAAGGCTTTGCAAGAAGTGCAACAACAAAGGAAAGGAGATGCCTTAAACCTTTCCATAAGTCCAAGGGAGAATTCGTCGAAGAAGTGACCTAAGTGCAAGGAGTGCGCCTAAGGTGTTGATAATTCATCTTATAATCTCAGGAAGAAGGGAGAGAAACTACCAAGAGGGCACGAGAAGCTCGCAGAGGAACTTGAAACCATGGAGGTTTTTCAAGCCGAACAAAGTCACAGGAGAGTTGCATAGATTTCTACAAGGAGTGCAGAAAGAAGCCTTCAAGAATAGCCAAAGTCTCAAAAGGTGAAATTTCTCTAAGTGTGCAAAGGAGTTGAGGACTTTCTAAAGTCCCGAAGACATAGAAGTCACTCATCGTCAAGGAGGAGATAGGTGGTAGAATCGAGAGGTTTGGGAGAAGGAACTTCGAAATTTTTGCGGGAGAAAAAAAGGATCTTCGCGAAGTCGCAAAGAGAGATCTCAATTCAGGTTGTTGAATATAGAAGGATTTGTGGTAAAGGATCAGTGCATCATTGATTCACAATCAAAAGAAGCAGATTCGAGAAGAGACAAGACTTGCGAAGTCCGAACTCACGATTTGATCACAGTCGTTGATCGCAGGAACAATGAGGACCATAGATCTAGTCTTGAAGCATTCATTGATTCAGGAATCGGGGAAGGAGGAGGAAGTCACTCGCAAAAGTACCAAAGTGTCAGGCGCGAAAGGAGTTCACCCACACTCATAGCATGTGGTCACATCAAGGGAGGAGCTTAGTATCGAGATCTAAGGAATTTGGCCTAAGAGATGAAAGCACCAAGAAGAGAGTCTGTAGGTGCCACATCGCGGGTGCCGAGGAATTGAAAAAGGGCTTGTTTCAAGTCAAATCGAGTTCATCGGAAGCCCAACGATTCATTCGACTCGACGACTTGAACGATCCTAGACCAGGAGGTCGTGCCATCCCCGAAGGAGTTGGAGGGGGGGGGTTTCACCAAGAGTGTTATCAGATCTTAATTTCATATGCAGAGTGTAGGTGAAGGGAGGTGAAGAGATAGTCTGATACCAAGTGGTATCAGAGCTCGATTTCTCCTATAGACATTAGGTGAAGAAGGATCGGATGCAGAATTGATTTATGTAAGCCATGGATACAGAGTCCAATGCTCTGTTGGAGCTGTTGCAAGGTGTGCAACGGATGGTGAGTATCTAGGTAGGTTGTAAATAAGGAAATATGGCCATTGACGGTCATAAGAATGGTCAGGGAGAATTCTATTTGCAGAAGAGAAAGGCAAAGATGGACAAGGAGCTCAATGAAATTCAAGCAAAGATGGAGGAGCTAGCATTCAAGATGCAGTAGGAGTCAAAGGTACACTAGAGGTATCAATGCCCTTTGAAAAGGATATCCATATGGCTTGTTCATAATTTATTGGCCAGGAGGTAGCAATAGATGTTAAAGAGGTGGTTGAGGCATGTTGAAACCCTCAGTCATAAGGGAAAGAGATTTGGCAAGAGTCCCATATATTTCCAGGTGGGGAACGAGAAGGGATCAGTGGATCTCGTATACTGCTAGGTGGGAAGAAGAGATATCCCATATTTCCAGGTGGGCAAGGGAGAAGAGATGAGCTCAGTAGAGATTTCATTGACAGATTAAGAGGAGGCGGGAGAGATACCTCACTCAGATGGAGATTCACACAAAACTATGAGCCGTGTGAATGAAGATGATGAGAAGTTACAAAATTTCATCACAGAGAAGGAGGGTTAGAAGATTGTTTTGATCATTGGAGGAGTTGATATATTCCTACCAAGCGACCAAGGAGAGGCTAACATAGATTTTTCATAGGTGACAAAAGGACAGCCAGCAGAGACTGCCATAGAGAAAATGGAATAGATACTGATGTCTGTCCCAACAGAAGAAGAATGCCCAGTTGAGTTATTCACTCAATGTGAATTGGATTTGAAGGAACTGGAGGATTGGTTAGGAAATACAGAACTAGAAGGTGGCTGCCAAAAAATATCCATGACAGAGGAGATACACCAGCACGAGTCGCAGCTGGAGGAAGATGGAATGGGAACAGTCGAAGGACTGGCAGAAGCAAAGTTGTCAGGATAAGTGGTAGATGAGAAGCAATTCAGTGAGGAGGATCCTCCAAGGGTGAAGACTACAATAGAGTGGCAAGCTAAGACGACAAAGGGAGAAGATGTATTGGGAAGTCAGTGTGATTTTCCCATCGACAGGGAGTGAGTTAAGTGAGCTAGTATGCAATAGAAGAACCAGCCGATCGAGCAGCTAGACAAGGTGATTGAGGAGATAAGAAAGATGATGTTGAGGTCAACAACAAAATCAATCAACACAAGGAATATGGATGAAACGAAACCTACATGAGCAGTGGGGATGATGCAGGAGAAGAAGCAGTGGAGCAGAGGAGCCAAGAGACAACTCCAAGAGAAAATTTTGGATCCAGGTGGATTTCAGCCACATTGGAAATCTCATGAGCAGGAGTTCATGATTTTTTTCGATGTGGAGTATGATGTAGGAGCATCACTCCATCTCAACACGCACCAGCTATATTTCACGCATGGTGCACATTCAAGGAAGGAGAGGCATCATCCTCTCACTTTTTCCTTGAGAATCCAAGACAAGATCCAGGCATTTATTGAAGACAAACAAGAAGGAGAAAAACCGTTCTTTGACATAAGATGGAGATAAGGATTCCATTAATAGGCTGATGGTAGAATGGATCTACATTCGATTTGGAGAAGAATTGCCATCATTGTAATATGGCCTTTCGATAAGCATTAGAGATGGATATTTGACACCATTAGTTATCTTTTGAGGGAATCTCATAGAACCCCTCTTGTATAAATATTTGTATTGTAGGAAAATTAGTAGGAGGCGGGTTTAGAAAAGTTGGAAAAGTTAGTCAGAGAGGATAGACAAGTCGGGTTGTAAGGAGAGATACAGAGAGCCAAGAATCAGTTGTAGCTCATACTCCACCATTGTAAATTGGCATTCCACCATTAATAAAAAACGACTGTTTTTCTTGTTTTACATTTATGTTCAATGGATGTTGTGTTATGAATGTCATTTGCATGCTTGTGAATTGTAGATGGATGCTAGAAATCATTTGCAGGGATAGTGATACAGTTTCCTATCAGAGAGTTTGTTAAGTTAAGTCTAGTTCTCTAAGATAAGTGCAAGGAATGCATGATAGAGAGAGGAGACTTTATAAGTCGATGCAAGGGGTGTGTGTCTGAACTCAGTGGACTCAGAAGAGAAGCTGTCAGGAGGGAACACCAGATTTATTTATAGAATCAGGGAGAAATTTCAAGGTGGTTAAGTCCCTTGAATATAAATACTGTGTGGAGAGAGGCACACCGCAAAGTTACTGAAAACTCTAGAATACTCTGCCAAGAGGGCATCGAGTTTGCATGAGCGTACCTAAGAACTACACAGTTGAAGGTGCAGAAGAATCCCAGAGTTTTTTAGCATTCTGGTGAAGGAAGGCTTGTTGACGGGCGAAAATGACCGTCCATCAATTGGAAGAACAAGTCCAATCCGGGGTTGTCTAAATAACCCAAGTCGTTTGGTATAACTCGTTCTGACAGGGTTTAATGGCTCTGTTGGCCAATCTAAAAGTCCTAGAAGAAACAAATAAAATAAATAAAAGAGATGAAATAACTAACTAATTACTAAACACTATATCTATATTTACATATGTTCTAATGTAATTGTAGTAGTTGTATTTAAGCAAAAGATATAAAAGTCTCGTTTATTTACATGATTTACAAGATGCAATTTTTAATCGAAACTTACGAAAAATCGATGTGAAAAATGATTTCTTCTAGGAAGCAGATAAAGAAAGCACATAAAAATATTTATTGTTTTTCTTTTATAAATTTAAAGAATCTTGCAAAAAAAGTTAATGAAACATGAACATGTGGATAGTCAAAGATGAATCATACATTCTAGTTTCAATGATATGTAAATGACAGAAAAATACAAAGAAGCTATCCTGCCAGTGAATTAGTGAGGTGTATCCAAGCATCTGCATGAGTGGTGAACATCCAACTGCCATGTCCAAAAGAGAAATCTGCAATAAACCTTATGATTGTTCTAAATAAATTCAGAACATGTATTGGCAGCTTAGGTTTTAATAACAGAAAAGGAAACACAAACATAAACATGTGATCTCATAATTATACATGATTACAGCAAGATAAATTTGGAAGCAATCTATGCATTTTATCATTCAATTAAAAACTCAAAGATAAATCTCATTATTTAAATCGAAGATATAATCACAACATTTATATTTTGATTGAAGCAAATGATAGATGGTATTTATAATATAAACCTCATACACATCACAGATCATTTAATCTAAAGATATAAGATCTGCACATGTAACAAGATTAAAAAAAACATAAATAACAACATTATAAACAAAAGGATAAATCCAAAATGCATATATGTCGTTCTATTAAGCTCTTGGAATCACTTGTCCATTCTATAGTCCTGAAAGAATTTTTTTAGATAATAGACTTTAAAGATTGGAAAAATTAATACATAAATGACAATAATTAACCATGTATTGATAAAAAAAACTAAAGCTATTTAAATCAATGCATAATCAATTATTCAAAGAATATGAAGATATTATAATGAAAATAAAACCATTTTACTCACAGGACAAAAGCCATTAAGAAACCTGGAATTCCATATTCTTCTTTGAAAATACTTGTCCATTCTCCCAAAGATTCAAGCCATCCATTACTCCATTTGAAAATAAATAATATACAAAAGAGAAAGGATTAAAATCCTCCTCTCCAATTCTTGGATCTCCTGTGGCTCTGAACTTTCTCATGTATTTATACAATGAATGAACAATATGGGCGTCACTATTAATTTTCGCCACCTGAAATTTGCCTCATAAAAAGACATCAATATCTCTCAAATCGTGCATTTTTTGGGAAAATCTCTTCGCAAAAGGTAAATGGGTCCATTTGGGTTCTGAGTTTTCAACCGTTTCTTCAAATTCCTCACGGTTTGGCTGCAATTAGTTCTGCAAAATCGCCTGTCTGATCTTGACGTCATTCCAAATTTTATCTGTTGTTGCTCATAAAATTATTTGTAGCAATCCAAAATTATTTTTGGATCAATCATCTTGAACGTATTTGGATAATAAAATCAAGCCATGATCAGATCCGT
>JZKD02S1219112.1:604293-617128 GCA_000966675.3 Picea glauca | reverse complement strand
ACTGAACCCTTTTTCTTGAGATTTATCAATTGGCTAAAGAAGGTATTGCTCCTTGTATCCTCATAGTGTGATATCATTTCTTCCATGAAAATTGTCCAAGTGACAAGTGATTTGCAAGAAAAAAGCCATCGATACCATACAAATTGATTAAGTTCTAAATATAAAAAATCAATTCATACCTTTTGTGTATGTGGCACATTATGTAGATCAAAGAATTGCTCCATTTGAAGTATCCATGTGATTGGGTCCTTGCCATCAAACTTCCTCATATCGATCTTAGGAACCTGATTGGTCTTCAACCCAAAGTTGGAGTTTCTTCATTCTTGATTCACCTTCCTTGTGTCCTCATCATGAATTTCATGGGATGCATTTTCACTTTTAGGTGTCTTCTATTACAAAAATTTTCAATACTTCCATGATCTCCTCTTTTAAACCATCCATCTTTACCTCCAACTTAGATTCCATCTCTTATAGTTTATCTTTTGTTACTATCTTCTTTTGTAAATCATTTATGTCCCTACGCATTTCTTCACCTTCATCAAGAGTCCAAGTAGGATTGTCTGGAGACTTATTTGGTGTAGAAGTTCCCTTTTTAGGTGGCATGTTGACCAAGTATCACCTTTGAACCTTGATTTTGAGGTGGTTCTATTAGACAATCTTTCTTCTATTGTATCTCCCAAGTTTCATCCCTTCTGGGTATGAAACTTTCTTTTATGTAGTTCTTTGATATTTCTTCTCTGCAATGCCACAGGTCTAATCAAAATTGGATGTGCCAAGTGGAATTTATGGTAGCTTCCCCACAACTTGATGGTTTTTTTCCTTTCCAGGAGATCTCACTTGTATAGAGTTCCATGCACAAAATAATTGATATAAAATTCTGAAACTCGTACCAAAAATACTAAAGACTGTCCACTATCCAATGAAATCAGTCCCACTCAATTTGGATACTCTAGGAATAAGTTATGATTGTTTTACCTGGAACACCTTCTTGAGACTAGTCAATAGGACTAGTCAGATACCCTATCTTCCATAGGGTGTATCTACAAATTTAAGATGACCCAGAAGTAGAAATTTTTACCAAAGATGCCTTAATAATTTCTATGAATATCCTCTGAAGTTCAGGGTCTAAAACGTTAGAAAAAAAATATTACAGTGAAAATTCCGCAATGACTCAGTTTAGGATGATTCCAAAATCCTATCTTATACAGGTTGTATCTCCGAAAGTATAAGGCCTCGGGAGCTGAAGTTTTAATCCAATGTACCTTGATCCGTCTACTAAATATCCTTCAGGTCGTCCTTCTGAAACGTTGTATAAAACAAGTTATAGAGAAAATTCCAAGGTGTCTCAAATGTAGCAGTGAAACCCCAAGACCTTGAGCTCTGATACCATATGTTAAGAGCCAAATATCAATATAGCATAGAAAAACCTCAGAAAAAGTACTCAACGCCTTGAAAAAGAGATAATTTCAGATAATAAGCCTCTTCTAGGGGGCAACCTCCTTTTACCCCACTTAAATGTTCAAGTCCCAGATGATTCCAAATGAAAATGTCTCATTGGTATATATAGGAGACTAGGAGGTATAATTACAACTAATAGAATAAAGCCGACATAAATAAAATAACATTACTAATGTAATATGCCCCAATTAAGGGGTAATGAGCCAATATTAGGGCTTAACATATGTTAATAGTTTTAAATCATGAGAGTGTTGGAAAGGAAAGAGAATAGATATATAAAAATCATATGCACTAGTAATCATGTTGAGAATTAATGATTGGTGCATATAGATATGCTTTTAGTGCATATGGAAAATGCTTGGGAATATATATATAACATGTTTATAGATTAAGAGTAGTTAATTGTTATATATGAAATAAATATGTTATGATGATTAAATATGGCTAACGATGGTTATGTAACCATGAAAATGTTGATATCATGGCTAAATATGTTGATGATGTTGTTGCATATGATAGTTGGCCTTGTGAACAAAAAAAAGGTGAGGACAAAAAAATGTTGATCAAGAGGTTGGTTATGGAATATGTGAACCTCTATGAGACACCAACTTATTAGGTAGCATCCAATAATTGATGGCATCCATGTAAGTATGAATTCGGTGTACTTATGTTGCATATATGTTGAAGGGAATTTAGGTAATATTTCCCTTGGTCATGATTTGATATCTAAATTGATATGATTAGGCAAATTGAATGCAATTATGTGAATGGTATTCCACTTGGTGTGGTAAAAGAGTAAATCCTTGGACACATAAAAGTTTTTAATTGGTGTAACACACCCAACCCCTTAAGTATCTTTCTAAGGAGTGGGGTATTAAATTTTCTCTTTTCCTCAATCATATCAAAGCCTCCTCTAGAAGCTACTATCATCTTATTCTCATCAATATATTTCCAACGACTATAGTCATGCTCATCATTAAGCTTTGGATCAACAATCATGACTTCCTAAATCTCCTTAGACCCTTATTGGTCCAAAACTGCTCATTGCCACGTGGTTGCAGCAGTGGCATGGCACCTATATGTTGGCCCAGTGGCCTCCAATTCAATAGTTACCTCTGATAGATCCAACGGTCCTCATATGTGAGAAATCAACGACTTTGATCACCTCTCTGAGCTTCTCCTTTGGATTTCCCTCGTTTCAAGCACTTGAACCACTCCTACAAACTCTCTCCAACCTCACCTACTCTGACGGATCTGACCTACGAATACAATATCCCTTATTCCTTCAGAGATGTCAAATCACACAATGGTTAACAACCCTACTTCTACTCCAGCTATACTTAACTCATGTTTGACTTTCGAAGGTCTAATACTAAGATTGAATCTTGTTTTCCACCTTGGTCATTGCTGGCACAATGTACCTGTCTCTTGGCGTGACACATGGCTCAGTATCCACTCAACACATGGTCCCATGATGGCTCTCTATGTCACTGTAGGGTGCATAGGATCACTCGGCTACAAATTGACATTTTTCCATTTCCTATCAATTGATTAGTACATTTAATTAATACTTTCTTAAAATATCACTCCTCGATATTTATTTATTAAATCCTCATTAGGGATAATTAGTATTCACTAATTATTTATCCTCGTAAACACATTTTTATGTAGCCT
This sequence comes from Picea glauca, assembly GCA_000966675.3. Classification (NCBI taxonomy): domain Eukaryota; kingdom Viridiplantae; phylum Streptophyta; class Pinopsida; order Pinales; family Pinaceae; genus Picea; species Picea glauca. Next base: position 613,996 of record JZKD02S1219112.1, on the reverse strand, counting down.
AATAATTCACCTAAGTACCATTTTTGTAATGATTATCTTATAAAATAATTAATTATATTATAACATAATCTATATTATGTTCTAATATAATTAATTAGATTGTAATGTAATTAGGCTTTTAATCTTTGATTAACATAAAATTCAAAGAACCTGGCTTAAGACTTCACACCTTAATATTCACGTACATTTAATATATATATATATGGATAGTTAGGAGTACAACTCTGAAGGGTTCAGAGCACAACTCTGGAGAGCTCAGAGTATGACTCCAAAGAATGTTGAGCATTATGATACTGTAAAATAAATAATATTGCACCTCGAAGGATTTTGAAATAAAACATAATATTAAATATATTTAGTTCCTTTTCTTCGGGGAAAGAAAAGGAACTAAATATATTTAATATTATGTTTTATTTCAAAATCCTTCCAGGTGCAATATTATTTATTTTACAATATCATAATGTTTAACATTCTTTGTTTTCATACTCTGAGCTCTTCAAAGTTGTGCTCTGAACCCTTCAGAGTTGTACTTCGAACTATCCAAGGTCAAATCCAAAACGGTCAGCACATAAAAGGTCTTGAAACTTGTATTCATTTATTATTATTATTATTATTACTACTACTTCAACTCAGACCATCATCCGAGATCTTCACTCTTGAATGTGTGTGTTCCTCTCATCACTGCCCTTCCCTTTACTCCAATGACCAATCATGAAAGGGAAAGGCTAATATTATAATACATTTAAACTTTATAACATCAATGCAATCGCTCCGTCCATGCCATTGCTCTAACGGATTCAAACTCCATTCACACGTGCTCTCCCCTTCACTCCAAAGGTTGGATTCACAAGACCAATCACCAACGAGCATAGCATAATATTTAATATTGTATTGTTTAAAATCCATTGGTCGTCCCACTCCAAACAATTTCTCTATTCTATGTGCTACGACAGATTAATAATAACATAAATATAAATACTTATGTGTTCAGAGAAAAGGGAAGGTATATTTCACAGTTATTTAATAAATCAATAAAATACTAAGTTGCCAAAAATTCTTATAGGAATGTTGACTTGCCTGTGTATGGCACAACTCTTAAAACTAGGAAAATCTTAACACAATTCTAGGAAAATATGCCCATAAAACATATAAATACATAAATGCATATATTTATTGGGAAATATTTGTTTGTTTAAATTCTTTTTCAATAATAATATTTTTCTTGGAAGTGAAGTTCTCCATGGTAAAAAAATGGTTTTTACCATGGATTACTAATCCCCTAATCACATGTGTTTCTTTCCTATTTTCAAGGATTAATTACCAAGTCCAAATATTTCCCCTTTGGACATTAATTCAGTGTGTAATACGGTAAGATTTGTTTCGTACCAAATCCAAATAAGATTTGATTATTCACAATGTTTTTAGATTCCAGATTTCATTTTAATTCACATTAGGAAATTGGGTTTTGTTTCCCACTTTTTCCTTATTACTAAATATTATAATATTTTACTTCTTGTTAGCATTTGAAATACTTTCCTAAGGCCCATACATAAATTTGATTATGTTTTAAATTATCTGGAATATAAGCTTCAAGAAAAACTTAAAATTCTAAACATTCTTATGAAGAAATCAACCTCTTTCTTTTCGGATTTTTTTGTAGAGGTTCTAAATGTTTAATTGTCCTCACTGTAGCAAAAGATGGACTATAATACTAAATCAACATCAACATTTTCGCCCATAAATCTACTTTTAAAACAAATACAGTCAAGAAGTAAGGAGGTAAGTCAAAATGAAATTCAGCTGAAACATTCTCACCATTTCACCTAAATTTCTCAGGCCATTTTTAACAGAGGGTTGAATTTACATTATTCTGAAACACAATCTATATTGTTTTTGAGCTTAACATTGTAGAGATTTGGAAAATAAATACTTATCTAGAATATAAAAAGAGTTGTAACTTCTAAAGGGTGTCCCACTTTCCACCTAACCATAGGCATAGTTTCTCTTGGTGTATTTCACAACTAGCCACCCCCTAGCTAGAGTATGATGCCATGAGAGAGAGTTCTTTTTTTTATTAGAAAAAAGAAAGGGACGAAGGTTACTCTCCTTCTCCCATGAGAACCAGACACCTCAATATTCTACCAAGCAAGGGAATTTATTGTGATTTATCACTCAATCACTCAAATTCTCTGCAGCTCCATTTATCAGCCTCATTAGAAAACACTCCCCAACAGTTCATGTACCTAAAAAACAAATTTATTCACTTCTCTCCATTTTCTTCGAACCATAAGAGTTTCCCACACACCTCTCTACTCATATTTCCTTCCCAGAATGAACTGTTTGTGTCCTCCCCTCTTTGCTCGCAGATTTTCCTCTATTTCTTATCTTCTACAGTAAGATTTTGTGGGTCAAATCACCCAATTTGTGGGTCAGCCTAGAATCCTCTCAGTGGGTACTTTTCTTCCCATGCTTCTAAGGCAAGGAAGTTCTGGTACAACACCCATTATTTTTCATAAATGTGGGAAGCTAGTAGTTCAACCACTAACTTTCCTTCATTAACTGAAATTCTAGAAAAATGGGCAATCTGGGTTTTTCTTGAATATTAAATTGTTAAGGAAAATTTCCTCATTGTTTCCCTCTCATGACATCATAAGATATATAGGAAATCCCCCTCAGGAATTGTTCAGCATTTTCCTTTTTACAATAATAGCATAAATATTTACACTACCTTCTTAGCAAAGGTTCAACATTTCCTAGATCCACACACAACTGATCTATCCATAGTCTCTTAGAAAAATATAATTATATTTACAAGTTGGGGGAAACAAGGGTGTTACAACTGTTTTCAATGCATTCGTATGAAATAAATGGCATGTCATGTTATGTTGGTTATGATTTAATAACCAAGGTAGTTCATGATATATACTCATGTTCTAGAAGTGAATGCCAATGGATCTAGCCATGTGTGAGGCCATAATGTAATTGGATATGGAAAGGCTATAGTGCTACACAAGTGTCCAATGATGTCCCTACTTGTATTGTTGTACTGGATTGTAACTTTCTTTCCAACACCAAGGACACTTATAGAGGGGTAGGATTCTCGAGGGACTACATAATAGAGAAGAGAAATTCCTTCTAGTACACCCAAGGGACTATTTAACAGAGAAGGGGTATATACCTGGTGTTGTGTTGGGATAAAGAGAAAGGTGTCCATATGGTTGATAAAATATTGGGGAGGTGGTTGGATGATGTGTTGAGGGGTTGTCTAGACCTTCCAACTCATCATTGTGGAATACACGATACAAGAATGTTGTATTCTGGAACCAATGCAAGGATGCATTAGGTAGATGTGCGGAAATATTGATGCAAGTTGTAGATATGCACACATATGTGTTGGCATATATGCTTGAAGGAACTATTTGAATGCATGCTTGTGTTATCTTACATTGAAATTAATATGTTAACAACTAAAATTATGGAATTGCTACTAACTCATAAATTTTGAGATCATTTTAGGAGTTGTTGTGGATACAATGAAAGAATGGTATGCCAGAGTAATCATAGTTGAATGGACTACATGAAAGATCTATCGGGAGAATAAAGTTAGATAAAATGATGATGGTTGGAATATGGAAAGCTCAGTAAGAAGGCCACTCAGATGACATTGGAACCCTATGATTGCCACAATATATTGATTGGATATTGCAGTGCATGCTTGGTATTAATTTGGTGATACCCTTTCACATGAAAACCTTGGAAAGATGGATCTCCCAAGGGACTATTTAGTAGTGAAGGGAATGATTGAGCCTATAAGGGTGAGTGTGGAAAGGAAGAGGCATATTACATGAATAAAATTACCATGTAAAAATGCATGTGGTGTGAGGGATGAAATCAAGAAGGGTATGTCAAAAAGAACAATGAGTTAAATTATTACCCGTGACAACTTGTGAAGTAGATGAATTGCCATACAAATAAGTATAAAATATAGATTGCATAATTATATTTGAATACATGCTTACATTGTGTAGTTGAGAACTCATGGGAATGAGATAATTGTTGCATAACAATGGCTATAAAATGTATGTTTTATTAATGGTTTTTATAGGAACAATTGAAGAATGAATACATGAATTGAGTACCTGGAAAGAAGAACACCAAGGACAGTTTTATTAGAAGGATGGGGAAAATAATGTGATACCCCTATGAGCATATTATGTGGGACCTGAAGGAGACTACCAACTACAGCCATTATGTATACTAGATAGGAATATCATTGTGCTCGGGATAAAAGGTCCAATGTGTGAGCTACAACCTGAAGAAGCAACATGGGAGTTGGAAGATGCAATGCGGGAGGAATTTTGATGTAAAAATCATTATACATATGCATGGCGATGTGCACTAAGGGCAGTACAAAATTTAGGGGGAAAGGAATGTGGCACCCCAATTTTGATCCCCAAATTAGTAATGTATAAATGTGTATATGATGAAATGATGAGAACCAAAAAAAGATGCAAATATGTAAATATGTAAATTATACATTGAATAATAAAAAAAATACATCATTGTTGAAAATGGAGAAAGAAAAAACATGGGGGGATATGATTCTACAAGAGAGGAATAAAAGGGGATTTAGGGGGCTCAAGAGGGCCAAAGGAAATAATATTATTTTATTATGTTCCTAAGTCCTTAAACCTTTACTTTAATAAGCCTTGGACTTATGTTTTTCTAAGTTTTATGAACTTGGATTGAGTTTCCAAGTAATGTAAGTGGGTCTTCTTAGGAAGGCAAGTGACGAGTTGGAAACATGCAAATGTAATCTTTGTCTTTTGGTTGTTGTAGTCATTTCCATTCATTCTTCCCTGAGGTTGTCGGGAGAGCCTATGCTGCCATAATTGTAATAGAATGGGAAATGGTTTTTATGAGAATTATGTGGAAATTGTACCCATGTGCATGAGAGATTATTTCCACTGAGGAAACTCCATTACAGTTGATAATTCCTAGAGTCCCCTACATATATATTTCTTGGTCTACATGTGTTGTATCCCTATAGGGAAGTGGGATAACGCAAGGGACTGCATGGCAGAGAATGAGATCCCATTCCTTGGGTTGTGTAAGTTGAGGGGAAAGTGAGCTGGTGAATTGGAATTGCAATAAGAGTTTACAACTTGTGGAAATTCTGGCAATTGGATTGTGTGAGAGGAATAGAGACAGACATAGGCCAATTCGTCCTTTTGGACTAATAACCTCAGCTTGAGGGTGGCCCTATTGCAGAAATAGTATAGGAAACATAGTGGCCTATGGTTAGGTGGAACGTCCTTCATCTATACCCAATTGGTGTTTAATTTCCAAAAATATAAGTGTTATGGTTTATTTCTATTTATGATGAATTTAATAATGTTTATGGTATTCTTTGATTATCGTTGTAATTACATGAAAATTATATGCATGTGTAACATTGAATGAATAATTATATGTGAATAATCCTAGTTGTCATGTTGCATGTAATCATTCAATAATAGAAGGGTAGAATGTATTATGGTATTAAAGAAAGAGAAGAAATGGAAAAATAGTGATTCCAATAAGTACCTATATCCTCAATAGTTGACACAGAGTATTGGATATGTTACATATTCTCCCATACAAAAGGAGAGCATTGATGCTCCATGAACACCAAGAAGAAAACCATATAAGTTGAAAAAACCATGTAAGCTTGTAAGGAAAGGGAGGTGAAAATGCCTTTAAACATATGTCCATGCTACAAAAAAAAAAATACCCCTTTATTGTTCAAACTTGCCCCTCATTTTCTAACTATATTTGTTGATGTTAAACCCTAAGATAATACACCATTAACCTACAAAATAAAGGCAAAACCCCCCTAGCAATTAAAACTAAACTAGCAAACCCCCAAGGAATGTTAAATTATAGTTTTATGACTCAAAATATGAGAACCATTTGTAGTGTAAGTTTGAACTCTCTTAATCGAGACATGACCTTGAAGATTTTTCCTGCGATACATTAAAATAATATATATTGAATATAAGGATATTCTCTTTCTTAAAAAAAAACATTCACTTGTTATATACAGGGATATGAAAAGCATGATTATGATATTTTAAAATAATATATATTTAATGTAGGGGATATTCTTTCCCTACTTTTCATATACAGGAATATCTTTCGTATATAGGAATATGAAAAATTCACTTTTCATATACCGGGATATCTTTCATATATAGGAATATGAAAAATTGTACAAGGAAAAAGGAAGTTCAATTAATTAATATTTGTAAGAATGAGTATAAATTGTAATCATTTTTTTCACCTGTTTGTTTGAATTTGATTGATTGAGATACTACTTTATTTTTAAAATATTTAAAATAAATTTTTTGTTTGAATATTATTTTTAAAATATTTAATAATAAATTTTTTGTTTGAATTTGATTGATTGAGTTACTTTACTATTTTTAAAATATTTAAAATAAATTTAATAATAAAAATTTCCATGTATATAAAATTTAGATTATATTAAAATAATATCTTAACAAAATTTAATTCAGATTTATATACGAAATACATTTAACTTATTCGATATTGTTATGTTTTAAATTAATAAGTCAAAAAGAGATGCACCTAACACATGAAGATCAATGACCTTAAAGCGTTAAAAAGATATACTTTATGATACAATAATTTGCCAGACACGTCAGTTACCCATATGGAGCAGGGGGCTGACATCGATATGTTCCTATAATTGACTCTGGGACGGCGATGGGATGTCGTTTTGTCCAAAAGTTTTTTCACTGGTACTGCCTACCAAATTAAATAACAGTGGCGAGATGAACCAATAAAGATGCCTGTCAATGGCGTGGCAGCCTTTTGCTCAAGGATAGCGACCGACCTGGTACTGTTTTGTTTCAGTGCAACGATCCATGTCATGGAATACACGACTCAGAGATGGTCCATCGATGCTTTTGGTGGCGTGCCGTATTAGGACTTTTGGTGGATATGTACAACAATTTACTCGTAAATTGCATGACTGTATTCCAACTTAACGGATCAAAACAGTAAAAATTGACAACAATTTACTCGTAAATTGCACGACTGTATTCCAACTCTACGGATCGAAACAGTAAAAATTGACGAGTAATTAGAGGTTTTTAAAGCGAGCAGTGGCAATTATTTATACGTGTTCAACTGATAATCAAAATGTTTTGTTTGAGATATTTTGTGCGATTTTAGGTAATGATTTGCGTGTTTTGTCGGTAAAAAAGATGGATGAATAATGACATAAATTAGTGCGGATCCGCTTTGTTGCTTCAGTAAGCGCAAGCAGAGCGGATAATTTCCGTCGCGTCTGCTACATAAATTGTCTGTATCAGAATAATTTAAAGAAAGATAGGAAATTTTAAATTATTTTTGTTACTGTGCTTGATTTTGGTTCATCTGAATCTTGACATAAGTGAATATATATTGAGAAGGTACTCGAAAACAACACATACGATATGTACAATGAAAGCGAATATCATGGTGCAAGCATGAAAGAAAACAGTGACGTATACACATGCCAATAACATTGCAAATATCAAATGCATATTTATATTTATGTTTTTTTCATGCAAACACGATTTGGGTAAGATGTAAAGATGTAACTAGAGGTAGTATTTGGTTTAATCTATAGGATTAAGGTTATATGCCATTTCGAAAAGCACATTATATTATTAGATGTAGCTTTCTCAATGACCATATGTGATATTGACTTTCTCGTGTTATTTAGGTTAAATTATTTAGGTTAAATCGTATTTTGGTTCTAGAGTAAGAGTCCACATCTTTCTTATAAGGAAACATATTAATAAACATATTGACTTTCTCGTGTTATTTAGGTTAAATTATTTAGGTTAAATCGTATTTTGGTTCTAGAGTAAGAGTCCACATCTTTCTTATAAGGAAACATATTAATAACCCAAGGTCTAAAGAGATTTTGCGGGAATGAAAGTAGTCTACCCCTTATCAAGGTTATTTTAAGTGGTATGGTTTTCCTTGAATAACAAGGATGAGTCAATTAACCCATATTGGTGGATAGCATCAAGTGATGATTGTCCTCACAACAAATTGACAATTGAATTATAATAGGTTTTGCCACCTTTAAAAAGAAAATAAAAAGTATTAAACATGCAAAGTAAAGAATCGAACAAGGTAGAGACATTTATGCTAATAAAGATTTGCACAATTGTGCAATTATCAACACATCACCACAATGTTGAATTGGAAATAATTGCATAGCAACACACAAGGGAACAAAGTGTTTAGAACTAAAGAAAAATCTCATGGTGTAGAAAAAGACTACACTCGATTAAAGTTTAAAGGTACATCGTTTATGCCGATATGCATTATATGGTTTCTAAGGAGAGGATGAGAAGGCAATCATAAGGCAATCTTTTGTCTCGTGTGACTTGTAAAAGTTGTGTGATGCTCAAAGCTCCAAAAAGAATGACATTAAACAATAAAGGAATGCTTGTACATGGTTGTAGCTATCTTTATGAAATATGTATGATATTCTCATATGCAAAACCCCAAGAACAATTGTTTTCCATTGCTTGTACATTCCCAAAAATAGCAAGCCCCTTTACATTTATACTTGGGCATATTTATTTGCATTCAACAAGAAACCATTACCTCTCAATTACAAGAAGTAACTAAACTACCATTGTTCGTCGAAGGGTCACCAAGCTATGTTGTAGTATTGTTCTTAACACGTACTGCCACATGGTAGGAGTTGATTTGTTGGATTATATTTCAATGAATGAATGGCATAAAGGAAAATCATAAAGTGGGTAAGTTAATAAGTGGACAAGTTAGTTTTTTTAAAGACTTTCTCAAATCCGATAGGAATTTTGCCAAAAGTTATCATTCTATGTTATTGATAAACATTTTAACCATATAAGTTGCTCTTGGGTATTTTGGCCTATTTTAAGAAACCTAGACCATTGAAATTTCAAAAACATAAGTAAATTGAAGAAAAACTTTACTTCGCCATAAAAAATTGACTCCAAAAAAACTTGATTTTGTACATGTATTAACTCTCCTCGTCAAAGTGATTAGAACTTCTATAAACTTGTTAACTCTCCTCATCAAAGTGATTAGAACTTGAGTATATATACTTATTAACTCTCCATCAAGGACATTGACTTTCTAATATTATCCAGGTTGAATTTCTTTTTGGTCGTCAAGTAAGACTTAACATTGCTTCTAATTGGCTAAGAGCTCATCTTCTCATAAGGAAACATGTTAGCAACCCAATGTTGGAGTTACTTCACACACACCTAGGATTTCTTTTTCCTAAGTTTTTTCCTATGTTTATTAGTCATTATTCAGTCTCCTATATTTTAGAAAGAATATTCCTCTAGGGAGAATATTCTCTTCAGTTTACACTTTAGTTTGATCAGTTAACTGGAGTCTAGATGCCACATGTTAAATTAATTAAATAAAAGTACCAAGGACAAGTTTTTCTCATCACCTAGGTGCCTAGGGGTGAGAAAGTGTCCAAAAGAGGTCTCTAGAAATTAATTTTATGAGAGATAAAATTAAATATGACTTTTGGAATTTTGTGAGGGAAAATGAAAAGTCATGACTCTTCAGTTTCCTCCACCAAGTCTACTTAGAGACTAAGGCGCCCTCATTCATTCATTCCTAGAGTTTGAGAGAG